>QEPC01009705.1:1577475-1591837 GCA_003113815.1 Sphenodon punctatus
AGAAGGGATAGAGGAGGGGGACTGCCCTCCCCCCCGCACCCACCCAAGTTTGGCTGGCAGGCAGGCAGGAGGGAGCTGTGGTGGGCCTATGAGTGGATAGCGGGGCCCCACCTCCACCACGCTGCCTGTTCCTGCAATACTGTATCCTGTAGTGCCTGTCCCTGCAATAGTATCACCCCACATATCAATTTTCTGCAGGCAGAAGGTTCCCCACTTTGATATAAAATGGTGGGTGGGAGTGAAGTGCTGTAAACCTAAATTTAGAAGCTGTCAGCAGGCCCCACCCCATCCCTTAAGCCCCGCCCACTTTGGGGTTTTGGAGCGCGCGCGTGCTTCGCACGCACATAGGGGGCCCATAACTGAGACTTGAGCCCGGGCCCCTCTCAACCTTGCTACGCCCCTGCCCCCAAGTAAATGATCCCTGACTGGTGGCAAACTTCCACCCCCTTCAGCCTTCCCAACAGAGCCGGTGCCCCCTCACAAACACAAAAGAGAGATGTCAGGCCCTGACTCTCACCTATCACCGCCTTAGCTGCTCTCCCCTGCCTGAAGCTGAACCGCCGTTCTTCGCTCTGCAGCCCCCGCTCCCAACCAAGCTGCAAGCCAGAAACGTGACCACTTCAGGTGCTTGCCGGCAGCTGAATGAGGGCTGCCCGGCACCAGCACACCACGTGGACACTCCTGTCCAATCCTGAAGGCGCATTCCTGCGCCAGAACCTTGCAAGCTGCAGCCTCTTCCTGAAACTTGCAGCTTGCAAAGGAGATCCCTTCTCACCCGGCCAGCTCCCCAAACCTGCCTAGCAGCAGCCCGTGCCTCATTCCCCTGATGGGGCGGGCACAAATTAACCCCTGCAGCGCACAAGGCACTTAGCAGGGGCTTTATGTTGCCACTGGATATGACTGAGACACTTCGAAGTAACTGTATTTGCTTTCCTGAGGACAAATTTGGTCGACACAATAGGAGTAAATGTACTTGTGTAGAGAGAATTAATAATTGAAGTATTTAACCTTCAGCCTGTTTCAGTTATTTTTATTTTATGTCTGTTAAATAAGCTGTTCTCACAGGTTATTGGAGAGGATAATATGTTTGAGCAAGTGTTGCAGCATGCTTTTGTTCTTTAGTCCCAAGTGGCACCACTCCAGTGTAGTGATAGACTTTAAATAGATAAGGTGCTTCAAAAGTTGTGCTTTAGTATTCATTTTGTAAAAACAAGTGTGCAATCACTTTTAAAGGCCTGTTATTCTGACCTGTGTCTAACAGAGTTTCAGAAAATGATAAAGTTCAAGGCATTACCCTGAAAATGCTTACAAGCTCTCAAGTTCCATTGTGGCCCAAGTTGTCTGCTGACTGGTTAATATAAAACTGCAAGGGGAAATCTGAGACTTTAGATTCCTGTCACTGCACTTGGGAAGGAAATAGTATCACTTTTTTTGGGGGGGGGGGGAGTCACTAAAAATGGAATAAAGCTGTTACTCCAGCCTCTCAACAACACTGAACTTGATCTTCATTTCTGCGCGCAGGACCATACAAAACAACTTTCAATAACTTTGAGATATCTTATATAGTTTGTGACAGTAGTTTAAGTCCTGATTCTCTGTCCATAATTACATACCCATCTCTATATGTAAAACCCTCTTTTTCTTTACCAGTATTATGGTAATAATTATTCCACTAAGCTGCATAATGTTTCTTATTCAGAAAATCATTGCTAATTTTCTTGATAATGATTATATGCAAGCATATTTTTGTTGCAGGAATGTAGAGTTAAAGTGGGTACAAGGTTTAGTACCTGTGGGTGATCTCCGCATTACTGGGAATCACATCGAGCACCCAATCTGTTACTATTTGGTACCCAAATAGCAAAAATAATCAGGTACTTCCAGTACCAATTTTTCAATTAATTGATTCACAGTTGGTATGTCGATATACCAATCAATATATCAAGTTGAAAAACCAAAACATTGGCACAGAAATTTTTAAAAATTGACTGGACGTAGTTGTGCTGGACTAGAAGTTGACTTTCTGTAACCAGAAAGTAAATTGTTATATATTTGTAACAATAAGTTACTGCTGATCTACAGATCTGAAACTTTGCTGCCTGAAAATAATTACAGAATAGCCAACCCAGGTTTTTCAAACTTCCAGTTTTAATAGTCCATAACCTATTACTGTGTTGTCTGACCTATATTGATCAGGCCAAATCAGAAGTCTTAGATTTTAATTATATTGGCTAGAGCACATTGCAAAACTTGAAGCTTCAGAAGATAAGCTCCTTTTGGTGTACATTGTCAGTGGGGGTTTCCCTTCAAGGGGCAAGCCATTTGTCAGTTCACCTTGCCTGTAATTTGTGAGGACTGGTTGTCTCCAGAAGGCTGAAAAGTACATGGATAGGCTAGGCTGCAGAAGTCTATAAGAAATTAGAGGAGCTGAAAAATTGAATATTTTGACCCCTATTAAAATATGGCATCTGCTGTGCCTTTGCCAGTTTTCTATTCCTTGGAGCTGAGGTTTCCAACCCCTGCTATAAAGCCTAGAGTTTTCTCAATTGTAATAACAATGGTTTATTTTGAAGGATGAGCAAGTAACAAAACTGACTTGCCTATTAAAGATTCAGACCTTTCAGAGTGCAGGGTGCTGGGTTCAGGACTCCTAATAGATTTTATATAATGTCCCCCACATAATGGTGCTTGGAGCACTTCACAGAATTAAGACAATAAAACAACCTAAAATCCATTTAAAATTAGCTTAAAAAGGGATGGTAAAGAGGGACAACAAAATACATTATGGACAGCAACCCATGTTCACTGTACTTTCCCCTTTCGTGACAATGGCTGTTTTTACACGGACGACGCAGCAGCGCCGATGGATGGAGATGGGTGTGGATGGGTGGGTGGGTGAGCACACCCAGTGAACACCCGGCGGCGCTGAGTAGGGACACAGATACACGGACAGCGCCACGGGGGCTTGTGGGATGGAAAGGGGAGGGACTGGCAAACACCCAAAGGCCAAACACCCATCCTGGGAAGCACCCAACAAACACCCGTGCAAGTACACGGACAGCCGGGACCGGCGGGGAAGCCCTGCCCGGCACAGCAATGGCATAACATGACCGACTGAGGGCAAACGAAGCCACGCAAATGAAGCCGCGCAATGTGGCCCTGCCCCTGAGCTGCCAGGACCCACGCAGGCAGGGCAGGAGAGAGATGGGATGACAGCTGCTACAAAGGAGCTGGCTCTGCACAGCCCCAGCATAGAGCCCGGACAGCCCGGCGCCAGCCCCCCACCCCCCCAGCACACACACAGCAGGCAACAGAAGCACACAGGGACAGGCATATGGCCCATAGGGGCGGGAAAGGCACTCACACAACACAGGCAACCCCGCAACACCCCCCCAGAGGCACCCGCACAAGGGGAGAGGTCAAAGCAAAGCACAGCACGGACACACTGGGAAGGAACGCAAAAGCCTTTAATGAATTGGGGAACCAGCAACAGGGGGCAACAACAACAGGGCAGGGCAGGGCAGGGGGCCGGGGCAACAGAAGGGGGGTCCAGCGTCAGCAGCAGCAGGCCCGGGACAACACCCAGTCAATAGGGCCAGCAACCCCATGTCCAGCGCCAGCGCTCAGCCTGCGCGCATCCCAGCCAGTGCAGCTGCTTCAGGACATGCAGGAGGAGCTCCAACAATTCCCCCTGCTCCCAGGTCCGCTCTGCGATCATGGCTTGCACTGAATGGGACAGAGGGTGAGGAGACAGCCATCAGAGCTGGCCCCGGGCACCAAGGAACAGAACCCCCCACAGAGCTACACAGGCAAAGGGCCCAGCAAACAGGCAGCACACTCACGGATGCTATCGAACAGATGGCCCGCTGCCCACATGTCCCAAGCCGCCTGCTCCAGCTGCTGCAGCATCGCACCTAGGTGCAAGATCGCCAGCAGCACGACAACAGTAGCTGCAGGAGATAAGGGACAGGGCAATGGGGAATGCCTGCACCAACGGGCCCTGGGAGGGCCGGGGGCAGCAACAGCACCAGAGGCACACCCGACATGCTGACAGACACCACCTGGAAGAACACCCAGACCCCTATGAAGGGGACCCTTGTACTGACCCGACCATGGTATTAAAGACCCTGCACAGTACAGTACTGCTTCACAGAGCTGGTATGCTTGGCTCCGGCCACGGCCGTGGCTCCATGGCTCCTGTGGTGCGTGTACTCAGTGTGGGTTCTGTACTGTATTCCCTACTGGGGCAGTGCCCTGTGCGGTGCCCCATCTTCCCCATCCAGCCCCCCCATGTAGCGCCCTCCACCCCCCAGGGGCCTGGGGTTCTACGGCCTTACCGGAGGGGGTGGGGCAGCTGCCATGGGTGGCTGGTTGTCCTGGGGTGCACGGTCCTGGGGTGGGGGCATTGCTTCCCGGTGGAAGGGTTGCGGTTGCAGCGGGGGCGGGACCACGAGGGGTGCGGGTTGGAAGGGCGGCCCCGCTGGCAGATCCCATTGCCCTATGTGGGGGAGGGAACCAGGCCCGGGTAGGGCTGCTGCTGGGGGAACCATGGGTGGTCAAGGTGCAGGGGGGGCACCTGCACCAGTGGGTGGCTGCCATGGTGTTGGTTGGCCACCAACCCTCCTTCTTAGGCATGGCGAGGCCTGTCGCACTGGGGGTCACGCTGCAGTCCCTCCATCGCCTCCCCCATGAGGTTCATGAGTCATGTGGCCTGACCCTCCAGCCCATCACAGGCGCGCCACTACTTGCATTGGAGGGCGGAAGCCTGGCGCCTGTCCCAGAGGTGCTCGGTGCAGGACCGGGCAATCATATAAATTATATAAATAAATAAAAAATCATGGCAGCCAGGATCTCCGGGTCCCTTTCTCACTCCCCTCTGATGAGCTCCCTTGTGAGCGCAAACTCCTGGGAGTGCACTGCGGCTAACTGTTGCGATTCCTCCAGCAGCTCCCTGCCGAGGTCCTCCCTCCGGTGCCGGTTCCTGTCCTGCATCTCCCGGTTCCGCTCCATGCTGCTGGCAGTGGCACCCCTCGCGCGAGCGGGCACCTGTGAATGAGAGGTTGGACACCACGTTAGTATTTCCGGCCAGTGTGCCCTGTTGCCTGCTACCACATGACCCACGGTGCCTGGTGGGACAGCCCCCATAGTGTGGCAGCTCCCCTCTGCCCTCCCCTGTGGGGCCGCCCTGCCCTTCCCTCTCATGGGATGACCCCCCGGCAGCTGATCGCTGCAGGTGGGGCCTGTGTCACTCATGTGTTCCGTGGGGGCCGCTGTGGGCCCACCAGCCCCTCCCACCTGCCCCCAACACCCCGACCCCTGTTGGGCCCTGCTAGTTGTGGTCACGCGCCCCCGGGTGCCCCCCTCCCCACCCTGTACCTCCTCCCCCCCTCCGCACCCTGCCCCTCTGGCACCTTGGCTGGTGTGCCCCGCCATGGATGTGCGCCTCACCTGGTGGTGGGGGTGCTGCCGGGCGCGCCTAGTCCTCCTCCTCCTCCTCCACAACCTCCACCTCGTGCATTTCCAGGCTGCCTTGTGCTGCAATGGGATGGGGGGCCATTAGTGCGTACCGGTACCCGGGCCCCGGCCGCTGTGCCTCTGTCCAGGCCTTCCCCCCTCCCCACGGTCCCACTGGGGCAAGCGTACCTGGATCCTGTTCCTCCGCTTCCTGGGGGCTGTCCTGGGACCCCACTTGCTCCGTCAACAACCCCCCCTGTGGCCGGTAGGTCTGTGGGTGTTGGGGACATGCGCGGAGTGTGGTGGTTCAGTGCTCGGATACCCAGGGCGCCTCCTCCCCCTGTGGGACGGGGCTGTCCCCTCCTGCTTCCTGGCTGGCCTTGCCAAGGGCACCTCCCCCCCTCCTCTGTGGGGTCGGTCAGGGGGGGTTGTGTGTTGGCCCTGCATCTGCCCCTGGCAAAGGCGCTGCCGTGTGTGCGGGAGGCCACGATGTCCCTGTCCATGCAGAGGAACTTGTCCAGCTCCTCCTGGAACTCAGCTGTGCGCATGGCCCAGCCGGACTTGAGATTGTTGTCCTTGATATTTATATATCTGGACCTCAAGTCCTTTGCCTGCTGCATGCACTGGGTGACATCCCTACTGTACCCCTGCCGCTGCATCTCCTGGGCGATGACTTCATAGACCTGTTTGGTCTTGTAGCTGCACACTTTGTCGTGCTGGACCCCCCCACACACACGTATAAAGTCCATGATCTCCTGCCTTGACCAGGGCTCCCCCTTTTGGAACATGCGTGTGGGGGGCCGACCGGCTTGGCAGCATGGGGCCCGCCCTGTGGCTGTGGTAGTCGTGGAGATGGTCGTGTCCTGTTGGGGGTAGTGCATTAGGGGTTACTCTGAGTCCTGCTGCCCCCCTCCATACTCCCATGGGGCCTGCCCCCCCTCTCCCCCTGGGGTACCCTTTGGCTCACCTGGCTGTCTGGGGGGTCCTCCTCGGTCGTCGTCCCGGTGGTTCGGTGCTCCGTTGTCTGGGAGCTGTCCTGGAGGGATGGGGGACCGGGTTATGCGGCTGCCGCCTGCCCTGGGTTACCTGGGCCATGGTGCCAAGTCTGCGGCATGGCCCTCCCATCCCAGTTGGGGGGGTTCCCTCGCGCTCATGTCGCTATTGCTCCTGCTCCTCTGGCTGTGCCCCTGGGCTGTGCTTGGCTGGGGGTCCTTAGTCTGTGGGGGGGTCGGTGCGGGCCCTCTGCCCTGTGCCAGGAGACGTGCGCTGTGTTATACCCTTGTGCATCCCTCCCCTGGCAGGGCACACACCCCTCGTACCTCCCATCCAGCCCCCTCACCCGCCGGGGGGCATGGCTCCCCTTGTACCTCCCATCTGGGCCTCCCCCCATACGGGCGGCTGTGGACCCCCCCTTGTGCCTTCTGCCTGGGGCACCCCCCCACCGCCTTGCCGGAGCTCCCCCCCAGGTGCTCCTGGGTCCCCATGCTCACCCGGTCTCTTCCCACGCATGGGGGGGGTGGCGGCGGCTCCGGCTCCCTTGGCCTTCTCATTGGCTTTCCTGGTTGCCATCGTGGGAGCCCGCGCGCGTGTGCCATGGTTCCACCCTCCTTTACGGGCTCTCGGCTGGACGTCTGGCGTCCCCCCGTGGGCGTGTCTGTGTGGCGGCACGTTCGTAACCCATGGCACTGGTGCTGTGGGGCTCCGCCGGTCCGGTCCACATGGGTGTGGGTGTTTTCACTTTTACATGGATGCTCGGGTGTTGGACACCCATCTCCACCCACAGAGGATGCTGGCTCCCTCGCAGCTGCTCTGTGGGTGTTGGCGGGTGGGTTGGGCACGCACACACACCTACTCGTGGACTTTTACAAGGATGCTCTCCCACCCATCCGATGAGTGTTTCTGGGTGTTCGTGGGTGGGTGGCGTCCGTGTAAAAGTGGCCAATGAGGAAAACGCAGTGAAAATGGGTCCTTGATTATGTGGACCAGTAGTGGATCTTCTAAAAGCATCTGTAGAATAAAAAAGTCTTCAGGTGCTTTTTGAAAGCAAGGAAGGAGGAACTGAGATAAACATCTGGAGGGAGGAAATTACTATGGGATTATGAATATTAATACCCATTGTTAAATTGTTCTAATGGAAGCTTTAGAATAATATTTCTTCCCTTGCTGGTTCTGTGTCTAATTGCCCATAAAACCCTTAATGGCTTCATCCCTGCATATCTAAGACACTGCCTTTTCCCCATACGTCCCATCGCGTTCCCTCAGGTTACCTGGGAGTGCCCTCTTGCAAATACCATCAGTGTAGCAGGTCCAGACAATTTGGACATGCAGAGAGGCACTCTCAGTGCCTGCCCGACAGCTTTGGAACTCCCCTTCCCCTGGAGGTTCATCAAAGTCTGAGCCCAAGCATCTTCAGATGACGATGTAAGACCTTTTTATTTGGCTTGGCTTTTAGCAGGAGGGGATAGGATTTGGAGTGCTGGAATGAGGATAGTTTTAATTGGATTTATTTGGTTTTACTGGATTTTATTTTTTTGTAAGCTGCCCTGAGCCTACAGGAAAAGAAGGGCAAGATATAAATCCAAATAAATAAATAAAATATGGGGGTGGGGGGAGTTCTGCATGTACATTTGTTTGGTTTTACACATCTTTATATTTTCTGTCTGTTGTTCTGCTTGCACCAGTGTAGACTGTAGTGTTTTCACTTTCTTATATCATGGCTTTTTAGATAGTGTTATCAGTAGTGTGTTAACACGGTTCTGGAAACAGGCCCACCTTCTGTTCCACAATAGCTGTCCAAAATCACTGAGACCTAGTCAGGTTAATTAGAAGAACTGATCACATTTTGGTCCTTGGGTTGTTAGCCTGTGATTCTGTAATTCCTTAGCTTCCTGTTGTATTATTTGCCCCAGCAGTATAAAATTATTGCAGACTTCCGAATTTGTTGTTAATTTTGGACGTGTAACTAGCTAAGCTTAACCCACATGAACCTGTGACTTTTCAACTTCATGAATGTATCTGTGTCTTTCCCTGTGGGTATTTTCAAACGTGACACTACCACAGGTGGCCACGCTTTACCACTGCATGACCACCCATGGTGGTGTCACGTTTGTTCCCGCCCTCCAGATGTTTACTGCGGGTGGGAACAAATAGGTCCTGGACCATGGCAGGATTAACTCCGGGTTGTGTGCTGGGCTTCCTGCCAGGGCACAATCTTGAGTTAGCCCTGCCACGGTCCAGGGAAGCCATCTTTGAACTGTGGTAGAGCAGGCTATCATGTATGATGACTTGCTCTACCTAACTCCGGCCAGTGGCCGAAGCTTTTCCAGGCAACTGCTCCCTCCCGTCAATGAGGGGGTGGGGCTGTGCTCAGCAGTGCAGGGCCGGGGCCATGTGGACCACATGTACACATCCCCTGGCCTTCTCCCCGCTCCCTCCCCAGCTGCCGGCACCTTTGTTCGGTGGCAGGGCCAAATCCTGCCCAGGGTGAGGACTCTTACCCCAGGCAGGATCAAAGCATGGTGATGCCTGGCGCCGTCACATGTGAAAATGCACTGTGTTTCCCTCTCCTTTGTCTCCCTCCTGTGTCCATTCTAGATTGTAAACTCCTCGGGGTAGGGAACCTGTCTCTAATTGTGGAGTCCCACAGGGTTTTATTCTTTCCCCTCTCCTGTTCAATGTGTACATGCAGCCGTTAGGTGAGGTTGTACATGCAGCCGTTAGGTGAGGTTGTACATGCAGCCGTTAGGTGAGGTCGTCTTCAGTATGCCAATGATACACAGCTTTACTTCTCTTTTTCTGCAGACCCAGACCCAGCACTTTCAGTGTTTACCCAGTGTTTGGCAGCTGTGAGGATGAGGGTGACCCGTCTGAAATTGAATCCCAACAAGATGGAGGTGATGCGGGTGGGGAAGGCTGAGGGGGCGGTAGCTCCTGTCATTGACGGGGTCTGCCCCCCATTAGCCACCCAGGTTCATAGTCTGGGGGTGCTTCTTGACTCACAGCTCAGCCTGGATTCCCAGTTGGCGGCTGTGGCAGAGAGGGCCTTTTGCCAATTACATCTGGTATGTCATCTACGGCCGTATGTTTCAGACTCCAACCTGGCCACCATCATCCATGCTTTCATCACCTCGAGATTGGATTGCTGTAACGCACTCTATGTGGGGATACCCCTGGTGACAGTTCAGAGACTGCAGCTGGTGCAGAATGTGGCGGCCTGTCTTCTAACGAGGACGGGTCGTTGAGAGCACATTTCACCAGTGCTCCATTCTCTGCACTGGCTGCCTTTTGTCTTCTGGGCTCAAATCAAGGTGTTGGTAATAACCTTTAAAGCCCTAAATGGTCTGGGCCCCGCCTACCTCCGGGACCATCTCATACCCTGGGCCGTGGTACAACCCTTGCGGTCGGCCAGGGACACCTGACTCAAGGTCCCCAAGGTTTCCCAGGTGGCAATGATGGGGAGGGCATTCTCAGTGGCCGCACTCTCTGTCCCCCACCCCCGACAGAGGCCCACTTGGACCCAGAACTCCCCTCCTTTCTGAGACAGTGTAAGACCTGACTGTTCCGCCAGGCCTTTGGGGAGGGAGACGGGGTTGGGGGGGAAGGTTTTGATTGCTTTCCGCGCTTTTAGTATTTTATGGTTTTAAGAATTTTTAGCTGGTATTTTTTATCGTTTTATTTGAAAGATTGTTGTATGCCGCCCTGCTATGGTGCAGGAGGGCACAGGATAAAATATTATCAAATAAAATGAATAAATAAAAAAAGATTGATTATTCAATAATTCAGTGATTATTCAGTGATTATTGATTATTCAGTGCCTGGTACATTGTTGGGACTTAGTGGGTGAGATGTTGCATCTTTTTTTTAATCTAGAGGGTAAATTATATTCTATATTTTTATACTAACAATTATTTACACACTTCAATTTGTCTATATTTAAATCCTATCTATCTGTTCTAATAATACTGGTAAAAAATTTAAAATGGCTAATATTGTTAATTTTATCTGGGCACTTTGTTATTATGAAAACTTTGCTGATTAGGAGACAGATTTTGTAAAGCTACAAAAAGGGTAATTCTAGTATCTTTTATCTTTAGTAATGTACATTCAAGTGTGTCAAATTCATGTTTTTACTTTGCCTAATGAAGAACGGAGCCAATAAGGCCACTTGCACATGAGACGGGAGGGGAGGGGGAACTTCTGTGAGCCGAAATCATGGCAGGGGGAATCACGTTAAGTTCTGCTTGTGTGCGCATGGTTTTAAATGTCATCATTAGTCTGTTTCTGCCATTTCTGGATTTTGAGCCTTGTAATCAGTGAGTGAAATCACAGTAGAAATGGGCTAATAACATTTAAAACCCCGTGCACACGAGTGGAGTGTTGCATGATTTCCCCTGCTGTGATTTCTCCTCATGGAAGGCCCCCCCTCCTGTCTCGTGTGCAAGCGGCCTGTTTCATTAAACAAAGTAGGCCATAATGAACCTGGTTTCCTTTGGCGTTTACAGGCAGAGTAATCCCAGTGCAAGATCAAAATAAACTTAATTTTATGAAATAGTATAACAGAAGTTGTGGTAGGCAGTAACTGTAATGGTCATTATAATAGTAATTCCACTAGACAGTTACGGCAAAATGATAAGTTAAATTATATTGAAGTGAGTTTCTGAGATAAGACATTGTAAAAATTAGGTCATGTTGGGTTCAACTGCCTCTTGCTCAGATATCTCATTCCTGTGCCCACAGAGTATGCGATTATCATCATTACCCAATTAAAATGCTGCTGTGTAGTGACAAGACTGACAGTGCATAAATTGCACCTGACATGGGGTTTCCTTAAGCAGGCTTTTACTGTTTCTTAGAATTTTTTACATCTCATAAAGCACTGTCAAATTTTGCATTTTAATGTAATCATTACCTCACTTTGCCATTCCAAAAAAGTCAAATTTTATGTCCAGACCTTTAGACCTGAAATTTTGGTTTTAGAGCAAGTGGATACTGATGTGTATCGATTTTTTAACTTCAGTTCTATTTTGGTGTAGGGAATTCCTGGGCATTGGAATGAAGTCTCAGCTTGTGTCATGGATAAAGTGCTGGACTAATCCCGCCCTAGCCATGAACTCACTGGGTGGCCTTAGGCATGTCACAACCTTTCAGCCACAGTTACCATCTGTAAAATGGGAGTGTCTCTGTTTTTTCCTCACCCATATCCAACTTAGATTGCAAGCCTGCTGGGCAGGGACCCGTCTCTGCAAATCTGCGACTGTAAAGCGCTGTGTACACCTAATAGCGCTATAGAAATGATAAATAGTAGTAGTAGTCAGTCTGTTACCTGAGGTGAGGCTTTATGAATTTGCAGCTAAAGCAACTTCTACTCTAACTAGGATGGATATTCAGAATTATGAAATGTCACTAGTCAACAGGCTGTTAGGGCAATAATACAACTTCTGCCTCCCACCACATCCCATCCATAATCAGGGATGCTATGTCTTTGATAAAATGCTTCAAATTTTACTCATTGTCATTTCTCCTGCATTGGAGAACAGGGTACTAAGTTACCACAAGTTATGCTACTGGACCGATTCTGATTCTAGTCTTAGAAAGACCCCAAACTAACATATACTAAGATAAACATAGCCAGGGCCAGCCCCAGGGTTTGTGAGGCCATGTGCAAAGTCTTGGTGTGGGGCCTAATTATGCAAATGTGTAAATTTACATAAACGTTACTCCCTCTGGATAGGAAGGATTCCCATTCTTCACCCCTCTGACCAGCCACGGAGAAGCACGGCCTCCCCATGCTTCTCCCCCCACCCCCGGCTTGCCACCCCTTGGCTGCCTTACCTGGTACTCAGCTGAGCAGCCATAGACAAGCATGGCCTCCCATGCACAAAGAGGCAGGCACAGAGAGACTGACTGAATCCACTGCCTTACTGGGGGAGAGGGGGTGAGCTTAACCAGCCTGGCCTTTAGGGCCTGTTGCCTCTTGCTGCCGTTGCCGCCTGTGCCTTGTGCATGTACGTGGTGCAGCTGGTCCAGAGGTGCTGCTATCAAACACACAAGACACCCAAAATGCAGCCAGCCTACTAAGCACATTATGCCATGAAAAGAGACATATATATAACCAGTTCAGTTGTGCCCCCATAATCAGTTTATGCTGCCCCCACCCCATAACCAGTTCATTTGTGCTCCCGCACCTGCTCCCCACCCATAACCATTTAATTTGTGCCCCTGGGGCAGCGTGAATTATATCGGGGGTGCAAATGAACTGATTATGGGGTGCGGGTCTGAAGACAGTATTCCTGTTAGCAATAACTTCATTAAGAAGAGTTAGTGAAGTAACAGCCATAATAATCTCAGAACCGTATTTGCAGATTTTTCAAGATATTGCTTTACATCCTAAATTCCTACCTAAGATAGTATACCAAAACAAAAAAGTTTACAGTTTAAAAAACCGTTAAATGCACAACAGTTTTTTAAACTAAACATTTTCCTCTTCAAAAACATCACCGAATCATTTTGACTCTAGCTTAAACTCCAAAAAACATACAAATTCATTACAGTTGCAATTCAAAAAACATTCAACTCCATACATTGGAAAAAGATATAAACACCAAAAAACATGGAAATTTCAGAATTTGAGGAATATTTTGTCAGGCTCCGAGGCAAGGAGCCAAGGAAAAAGGGGGAAAGAGAAGGGCAGGGGTCAGGCTCCGGGGCAAGGAGCCAGGAAAAGGAGGGAAAGAGAAGGGCAGGTCAGCAGGAAGGGCTGGACGGAGTAGGGAAGGTTCCACAGCATCAATACTAAAACCTCTCAGTCGCTCTCCGATATCCGGGAGACTAAACGCTCAGCATAGCTACCAGACAAGCTGTTCTAAGAAAGCGTACGACTCATCATCGAGGCCAGGCACCAAGAAGCTGGAAGGGGAACTAAACAACAGGGAAGCTGGAAAGGGAACCCAACAACAGGGGAACAAAGAAGGGAAACCAACAACAGGAGAACTGGCGGGATTAGCCAGCTACAAAGGGGAACCAGCAAGGGGGATGCTGGCGGGGATAACCAGCGGAAGGGAAGCTGATGGAGATAAGCAGCTACAAGGGAGCTGGAGGGGGGGGGGGAACCAGTGACAGGGATGGTGGCAGGGATAACCAGTGGCAGGGAAGCTGGTGAGGGCAGTCAGCTACAGAGGAGCTAGGGGGGAGAACCAACAATAGGGATGCTAAGAGGGATAACCAGCGGCTGGGAAGCGGGCGAGGGTATCTAGCTACAGAGGAGCTAGGGGGAGAGTCAACAATAGGGATACTGGCAGGGATAACCAGTAGCAGGGAAGCTGGAGGGAGTAGGGCAGCAAGGCCCCAGTGCACGAGGGGAACAGGGATCACACGCAACAGCAAGGAAGGGGGTTTCACTCATACAAGAAACACAAAGGGTTTCACGGGACAAGAGACTCACATACACAGAACACAACAACACAGTCACAAGGAAAGGGACAAGGCAATGCTGCACCAGATCAGAAGCACAGAAACCAACCCTTGGGAAGAGCAGTTGCTCCACCAGCTTCCTGAGGCCCCCAGGAGGCTCTAAATACTCTTTGGGGACCAATCAGGAAGCTATGAGATAAGCCCCCAGAAATGGCAACCAGATGTGCAGGGGTGGGGCACACACCAGGCAGGGATGCGGGGAAAGACATAGTGGGGAGGATGAAAGCACCATTTATCAAGGCACCAGGTGGCCCAAGCTGCTCCAGTGATGTCCCCAACCCGCCATGGGTTCAAGACTGGGCTGTGACATATTTAATATTTTATCCTCATCAACATAAATGTAATATATGTACTTAATTCCTTATCATACATACTTTTATTCATTTTTATCAATAACTAAACTTTCACATTTTTTCATTATTAAACTTTAATTTATTAT
>QEPC01009705.1:1592158-1612487 GCA_003113815.1 Sphenodon punctatus
ATAATGAAAAAATGTGAAAGTTTAGTTATTGATAAAAATGAATAAAAGTATGTATGGTAAGGAATTAAGTACATATATTACATTTATGTTGATGAGGATAAAATATTAAATATTTCTCAATTTTTGAAATAATTTCCATGTTTTGTGGCGTTTATGTCTTATTGCAATGTATGGAGTTGAATGTTTTTTTAATTGTAATGAATTTGTATGTTTTTTGGAGTTTAAGCTAGAGTCAAAATGATTTTGTGATATTTTTGAAGAGGAAAGTTTTTAGTTTTAAAAACTGTTGTGCATTTAACGTTTTTTTAAACTGTAAAGTTTTTTGTTTGGGGACATTTCCAGGTTTTCTGTGATACGATATATCAGCACATTAATATATCAGTTGTTCCACAACTTTTAAGTTGTATATTTTACAGAACTTTTAACTTAAAAGAACTTTTAAGTTGTGCAGATATGAAGTTACTTGTTTATATTAGGGTCAATGGGAATGATTATCCCCATCTAACCCTAGTGCAAAGTAGGAGTAACTCTACAAGAGCCAAAGGAGTTTGAGGAAGAACTTGGTGTGTGACTTTTTTTTAAAACAACCTCCACATCAAAACAGAAGGTGTTTGGGGAAAGATTCTCCCAAGTTCTTTCCCTTCCCCGCCCCCAACTCAATCTCTCTCTCTCTCTCTCTCTCTCTCTCTCTCACTCACACACACGCACACACACACACACACTCTCCCCCACCCCAACTCTCTCTCTCTGACACACACACGCATGCACTCTTCTCCCCCCAGCTGAGTCTCTCTCTCACAAACACACACACATGTAGACTCTTCTGCCCCCACTCTCTCATAAACACACATGCACTGTTGTCCCTCACATGCACACACACACACTCATTCTTCTCACCGACAATGCAACCGCCACTTGCAGTCTCACAGGAGGTTCAGGAGGGACAGTAGTTTTTTTCAAAAGGCCCCGCAATGCTGCAGGACACACGGGGGGCCGCCGCCATCTTGCTGTTCCTGTCTGGGCTTGATGGGAAATGTAGTCCTAGCATGCCCAGACAAGAAACATGTTGGTAGCCCCAGTGTTCCTAGTGGGGTCAGCAGAACTTGCAGCACCAGGCCAGTGAGGGGGGAGAGGGCTGGGGCAGCAGGGTAGTTCCCCTCTCCCCATCCCCCCCTTCATAAGCTGCCAAGCCTGCCAGGGGGCCTGGGGAAAAGGGAACCTGGGCATTACAGCATAAGGAAAGTTACGTGTGTCTGCTTTTTAAAATCACGCAACTTTTATCAGGAGCCAGCTCTGTCACAAAGACTTTATGCTGTAGTCAGTTTCATGTCAATTACCCACTTGCCCCAGAAAGCCAGCAAGAGGAAGCTCTAGTCAGTTTCATGTCAATTAACCCCCACTCCCACCCTGGCATCGCTCCCTACTTTTGACTCCATATGAAAAGTCTGCACCTTTTCAAAAGTGGCAGACTTTTAAAAGTACGGAATCAAAAGTCTACAACTTTTCAAAAGTTGCGGACCTTTAAAAGTATGGAGTCAAAAGTTGCGGACGTTTAAAAGTACGGTGTCAAAAGTCTGGAAGTTTTCATACTAAGTGAAAAGTCTGCAACTTTTGAAAAGGTGCAGACTTTTCATTTGGTATGAAAAGTTTCAGACTTTTGACTCTGTACTTTTGACTCTGAAAAGTCTGCAACTTTTCATAGGAGTGAAAAGTCTGTAACTTTTCAAAAGCAGCAGACTTTTAAAAGTACGGAGTCAAAAGTGTGCAACTTTTCAAAAGTTGCAGACTTTTGTGGAAAGTCTGTAACTTTTGAAAACTTGCTGACTTTTCACTCGGTATGAAAAGTTGCAGACTTTTCATAGGGAGTCAAAAGTACAGAGCCCTTTCACACATACATTAAAATTCTGCTTTTCCTAAATGCTTTCCCTAAAATGCTGCTTTTCGTACCGCTGTAAGGAAATGATTGTTTTGTGTCTGGCACATTGCTGGTGCTCTCTGGTGTTTATTTCATGGCATTCCCTCTGTCCCAGAACTGATTGCAGCACATTGTTGTGATTTTACAGGGGGTTAGTTTTGTTTACAATACAGTGTGTTTTGGAAGATACACCAAAGCAAAAGAAAGCAAAGTAAAATGTCCAAGGATGGGGCACGTGGCACAAGTCAGAGCGCAAAGCTGAATCCAGACCCTGACCTACTAACTGTTTCTCATTTTCCTAGCATTTCCCCGGCTCTCGGAGAGGGGAGAGTAGCAAAACCAAGAGCTGGGAAGTGGGGTGCTGTGTAACTGACATGACACTGACTAGAGCTTAAAGTCTTTGTGACAGAGCTAGCTTCTGATAAAGTTACGTGATTTTAAAAAGTAGAGTCATGTAACTTTCCTTATGCTGTGTTTTGCTGGTCAGCAGCTGCTCAATTGCGCATGTGCGAGCCAGCAGAACTGATTTTCTAATAATTAATAACTCAGTTTTGGCTGCACCAATCACTATCATATTACAGATGAAGTTATTATTGATCTCATGCTCCAAGCCTGTGACGTTTGGGGGCTCAACTCATCCAGGGGGAGGAGATATTGATGATTCAAATCATGAGGACGTGCATTTTGACCATAACCAATTACTTTTAAACAGTCATAACATTTTATTTTCCTGATGGATCTTCTTCAAACTGTGTGCATATGATGGTCCTCACAACTTATAGCCGTGGATAAATTTTCAGAAATGTAGCTCAAGCGGTTTCCTCAAAATCAGGGCTTCAGCAGTCCCCTGTTTATAATGGAGAGTGGATATGCATTTAACTTCCTTACAACTACCGCTGTAAGGAAATAGGTAAGACAGTTCTGAGAATGTGGCCCTTTTTACATGGGCCTCTCTCACCCATGAACATGTGGATTTCTGCGTGTTCATGGGTGGGGGAGCCCCGTGTGAATGACACAGTGCACGCGCCCATGGTGAGTGGGGGTGCGTGTGCGCCTGCCTAACACGTTTCCCAACTCACCACCCCACCCCCACTCGTCCCCATGCACGTAGCAACTGGGGAAACTGGCGGTTACTCCGTGAGTGTGGATGAGTGGGGGGTGAGTAGGGATGCATGTGCGGCCGTGTGCTGCCCACACAGCGGCACACCCACGGACCTCCCACACGGCAGAGTCATGTAAAAATGGCCTGTGAGGAGCCACTGGAAGAAGAACAGAAGGTTGCTGCCTTGTAAACAAGGTTCTTTGAGATAGCTCCAAACATTGTCACAACACCCACCCTTCCAGCCCGGCATGGAATTTTCTTATATTCCTAGAAAGGGTTGGGAAGGAACTGTTATTCCGAGGGAGGAGAGTGCTTTTTATACTAGAGGAGCTCGAGACCATCATGTGGTCCATTATTTGAATAGGGTGAGTATGCACAACCCAGTTGTGAGAATCTTGGGTGCCATCTCGAAGAACCGTCTTTACAAGGTAACAACCTTCTGATCACTCATGTGGGGAGGAGCTGTTTGTAGACAAACAGCTTTATCTCCCAGTCTGATCGGATCAGTGTCCTGCTGCTGTAGCTCTACTAGGAGACAGAGGCAGGTGAGGGTTGGGGACCAGAGCCAGGGAGGAGGTGGAAGAACTTATTGGGGGAGAAGCTGGCTGCAACCTGCTGCCTGGCCAGGCAAGCGCAGGGCCCCAGATGGCTGCGGGGCCATGTGCAGCTGCACACGTGGCACATGCCTGGGGCCAGCCCTGAACATAGCATAATTACAATAATAATTAATAGCATGATAAATTGAGCAGGGGGAGAGATAATTTGTGTCAGCAATGCTGACATAGAACACCAGTGCCAGATCTTTCAACATTTTATAAGCACTCTAGGACAAAGATTCTTAAAGTGGGTCATATTTTGCCACAAGGATTCATTGTGTGATACAAGTATATTCTTTTAAATATAGTTTTTAAAAAAGAGGATATCCTTGGTTTAGCACTTCACCATGATTTATGTGAAAGTATATAATCTTTTTTGCGTGTGCTATGTGTAAGGAGGACGACAGTTTATTTTCTTTAAAATTAAAGTGGAGAAAAGACTGACATGGGTGTTTTTAGACAAGCGTCTCCCCACTTACTACTCACCAACCAACCACCCATCATGCATGTTTCAGGGCTGAATAGGGCACCAATGCGACCCTGCAATCTGCATGATGGGTGGGAGATTGGTGGGTAATAGATGGGGAGGTACTGGTCTACAAACACCCATTATCTGAAGATATCTGGCGTCTTCATCTTAGGAGTAACACAGAAACTTTAGCATCTGTATGTAGCACAGTCATACCAGACACTTGTAATAGCTGATCTACTAAATATTCATACGACAAAGACAATAATAGAACCATTTTAAACCACCAATTCCCTAGAATTAAAATTTTATTTGGTTTACAGCAATACACCAAAGCATCTTGCAATGTAGTATAAACAAGAGTTTATTCACACATTACAGTGTGTGGAGAGGAGCCCTGCAGTAAAGCAACCATGGGGTAACTTTTGGGTGGCATGTCCAAAATTGTGAATGCTCTGTACTGTATGGTAGGCTGTTAGAAATCTATCTTTAGAACTGCGATCCCTTATACTAGTAAGTGGGTAGTAAGCTTACCACTAAGTGGTAATAATCATACACTAACCCTCCCCAAGGTCAGCAATGTCGGAATGAGTTATCCTGACATCATGGTACTTGATTTGGAGTTTTATTTTTCTTAAATTGACTATGCATATTTATCAGTGCAGGGATTACCAGTTACTAAGGATTAGCTAATAAAGAGTCTCACTGATCATAAGGGCGTTTATAGACGATCCCGCTTACAAGCGGGATCGCTAAACGCCGGGTTTTCCCGCCGCGGCGTCTCTCTGTGCCGTGTCTGATGTTCAGACACGGCGCAGAGTGCGAGTGCGCATGCGCGCCCTTCTGCGCATGCGCACTCGCGCACGGGACCAGGAAGTGCGGCGTAAAGCCGACACTCCGGGAATCCGCGTCGGAGGGGGCAGGATCGCCTGCCCCCTCCGACGCGGATTAAAAAGCAGCCCAGGCATGTAGACGAGCGGCAAGAAAGGCGGCTGATCAAAGGATCAGCCGCCTTTTTTGTCTCGTCTATAAACGCCCTAAGGATTGTACTGTCGTGGCTGCTGCACTTCTTGAGGAAATAGTACTTAAAACAATTGAATCGCAGAGTCAGACAAAGTTGGTTGGTCAGTGATATAAGATGTAATTCTTAGAAGGAAAAAAAATTGCTATCTAGAAGAGAAAAATCTTAATGATTCCCATTGGGTTTTTTTACCATTATTATAATTATTTAATTCTAGAGTGCTAGCAATGTGTGTGACACTGAATATTCATGATTAGAGACAGGTCTCTGCCACAGGGAACTTACAATCTAGAATGGACATGGAAGGGGGACAAGGGCAGAGGGACACAGGGAGAGACAGGGATATATACATGAAGCTGAGTGTTGCAGGTGAATCTACTTCATTAGTTTAGCCCATGCCGTCACATGTTTAGGATTTGGGAAAGAGATTTTTACAACTTGAGGCAACATCTATGTGGAATCATGAAAATGAGGTACACACTTGTTCCTCTCCAAATAAGTCTAGGGCACAGGTGGCCAGACATATGGTGCGCATGATCCACTTGATCCAGGCATCAGCCTCCGGTGATCTATCAGAACCCCTCCTGCTGTTTCTGCCACTCCAGGCCAGGGCCACTCAGGAACTCCTCTCAGGAGTGGAGAGGAGACTTCTCTTTTAGAGAGATCCTTCCTTGCTGCACAGGAATTCTCCTACCCAACCCAGCGTGTTCTCCCTGGCAATACTTGCTGGGAGCTCTAGTCCAACTGTCCGCTGCACTGGCAATCTCCAAGAGCATGATTCCCATCCCCACACAGTGATCCACTGGAAACTAGCTTGTGATCTACCTCTTAGCCACCCCTGTTCTAGGGCTTTCTTATCCTTAGGAAAGGAGATATTTTGTAGGTTAAGGCACTGGCTGGCCTTTTCTTTTATTTATTTATTTATTTATTTATTTAAATAATTAATTAATTAAGTTAAATAAAATAAATAAACTGTTATTTTTATTTATTTATTTATTTATTTATTTAAACTTATATCCTACCCTTCTCCTGAGGCTCAGGGTGGGTTACAATATGAGAGACAGACAGACAGACAACATAAAAACGGACCTGTGTTCACTGCTTCACCATTTGTGGAAAATGCAGTGAGCACAGGTCCCTGCATAAAAATCCCCTAGAAGCCCTATCCCAGTCCGATAGCGCCATAAAACCTCCCACCTAATTCCTATCTCTGCCTGCCAAATGCTTGGCCAAAAATAAAAGTCTCCACATCCTCCCTGTACAAACCTGATGAGCGTATGGTACCTGCAAGAGAGAGATTCTGGCCAACTACAGGGATTGCGATGGAGCAGAGTGAAAGAGTCAGTCTTTCAGATATGTAGAGCCCAGGCCATTTAATCCAATTCAGCAAGATATTGAAGCAAGTTTGGCCCTTTTCACACAGACATTCTAACACTGATAAAATGGGTGTTAAATTTTATTATACATGTTTCAGGGCTGCAGGTGTGCTCTATGGGTGCCCTGCAACATGTATAATAAAATGTAACACCCATTTTATCAGTGTTAGCGTATCTGTGTGAAAAGGGCTATCGTTGTCTCATTCAGGGCTACTCACATGTCTAAAGTTAAGATGTTTTTAGTTGCTTTACTTAATCATTATCTTGATGCCAACTGTGAAATGGGGATATTTATACAACATTCCTGTGGGGTAGGAAAATGTGGATACATTTTTCGTTTGTGAGACACTTGAGTACCTTGATGATGTGGCTCATACAAGGATGAGTTTAGACTTAAGATCAGTGAACATATTTTCCCAACTATTTTTTAATCTGGTACAGTGTTCTCCCCCAATACACAGGCCATAACTCTAACACCACTTGCAAGCAGTTAGTTGTTATCCTAAAGACTGCGAAGAGACTTTTTCTGTATGTAAACCTTAAAGGAAATTGATGATGACTTCCTACTGGGACAGTACGAGATTTGCATGAAAGACAAACCTTTAATAAATGTCCCATCAAATCGGTCTAAAACAAGGGTGGAGAACCTCTGGCCCATCAGTTAAATCTGGACTGCATCTCTTATTCATTTGTGCTAGGGTCAGGCTTCACACCCTCAATCCTGAGTGTAGAGAAGATTGGCTTCTTGCCTCTGTGCAACCCACCTGGCTTATCTGGGTAAGGGTTTTTGTATTTTCCCCTCTCCACCTTGTATTAGTGGACACACCCATCCAACTCCCTGATTGGCTCCCAGCTATATTTAAGGCATGCTGGGAGCAGTGGGAGCTCATGGAACATCTACTTCCCTCAGCATTCCAGCCCCATATGTGTTTTTCCAAGTTCTGTTCCCAGCGTCCTGGTTGTATCCCTCTTGTCTACTCTTAGTCTAGTCTGCCCCTACTTGCGATTCCCCCTCCCCATCTCCTTACATGTATTTATTTATTTTCTTATATTGTTATGCTCCGCCCTCCTGCTCACGCATCTCAGGATGGCTAACAACATCTTAAAATAACAATAAAACAATAAAACCAGTAAACATTAAAATAATCTTGGCAGAAAAAACAAAAACATTCCCAACCATAACCACCCATCACCCGTCTTCTCTCATGAAAGGCCCGGCAGAACAGCCAGGTCTTACACTGTCTATGGAAAAAGGGGAGGTCTAAGAACAGGCAGACCTCCGGCAGGAGGGAGTTCCACAGCCACGGTGCGGCCACCAAGAATGCCCCCCGCATAGTCGATACCCGGGAAACCCGGGGGAACTCAAGAAGGACACTCCCGGCTGACTGCAGGGGTCGATTCAGAACCCGGAGGGTGAGGTGGTCTTTCAGATATGTGGGGCACAGGCTGTTAACCACTTTAAAGGTCAAAACCAACACCTTGAATTGGGCCTGGAAGATTATTGGCAGGCAGTGCAGAGAGCAGAGCACTGGTGTAATGTGCTCACAACAACTCATCCCCCTAAGGAGACAAGCTGCCACATTCTGCGCTAACTGCAGTATCCAGACCATCACCAAGGGCAACCCCACATAGAGCTCGTTACAGTAATCCAATTTCGAGGTAATAAAAGCATGGATGATAGTGGCAAGGTTCGTGTCTGAAACATATGGCCAAAGGCATCGCACCAGATGTAATTGGCAAAATGTGCCCTTTGCCACAGCCACCACCTGGACATCCAGGAAGAGCTGTGGGACTAGGAGCATCCCCAGACTACGGACCTGTGACACCGGGGGGGGGGGGACGACCCCATCTATGATGGGGGGCATCACTCCCCCAGTTTTTCCCACAACCATCACCTCCATCTTGTCGGGATTCAGCTTCAAGCGGCTCATCTTCATCCAGTCCCCAGCACAGCTGACAAACACCAGGTAAGCACCGGGACTGCCGGGACTGGATCTGATGCAAAAGAGAGGTACAGTTGGGTGTCATCAGCATATTGATGACACCTTACACCGAACCCTCTAATGACCACCCCAAAAGCCTGCATATGCATGTTGAACAAGAGAGGGGATAAGATTGAACCTTGCAGGACTCCACACATGAGGTCCTGGGGAGAAGATGAAAAATCACCCAGCACCACACATTGAGTTCTTCCGGCCAGGAAAGAGCGGCACCATTCAAGAACAGTACCGCCCACTCTGGTTCGGTCCCACAACCAACAACTCATGATCAACAGTATCAAATGCAGCAAAGAGATCTAATAGGATCAAGAGGGTTGAATGACCCTGGTCCAACTCATGGCAGAGGTAGTCAACCAAGCATATGCTGAGGCAATGAGGGCAGCGAAAAAAGCTTTTTTCGCTGCTCTCATAGCATCTGCAAAATCTCGCCCAGCTGAGCATTTCCGGGTGGTACGGGGGCTGGTCAGTCCGACCAACCTCCACCCTGGAGTAGAGTCATCTGCACCACGCTGTGATAGGTTTGTGAATTATTTTGTGGATAAAATTGCTCATATTCACCGCGATTTCAATGCTGCACTTATTACACTAGGGGAACCTGAGGTTATGGAACTCACGCCTTGTCCAGTTTTATGGGATCAATTTCAGTTGGTGACACCCGCTGATGCGGTCGGGACGCTTGGGGCTGTTAGGGCCACCTCTTGTGAATTAGATCCATATCCGTCTTGGCTAATTAAATCTTACAAGGAGACAATGGGGCTGTTGCTGGCGGCGGCGGTCAATGCCTCCCTTCAGGAGGGCAGAGTGCCAGGCTGTCTCAAGGAGGCGGTGGTGCGGCCTCTGCTCAAGAAACCATTACTTGACATTGACTCCTTTGCCAGCTATTGACCTGTCTCTAACCTTCCCTTTTAAGGGAAGGTGTCAGCTGTAGGTATCCACGGTTGCAGCACCCCCGCCTGTCAGCCCGGCAGGAGCAATCCCCAGACAGGCGGGTTCTGGAGCGGCGTGTCTTGCCGATGTGAGCAGGGGCCCCGCCCCCAGCATCTGCGTCGCAACCAGGGCTGGAATCCCAGGGCCCAGCCACACACCCCGCCCAGAGGCAGTACACAGGAGTTCCCCCACCCCTGTTGCGTCAGTCTGAGCGCCTGCGGGCGCACACGGGGGCGGGGCTTGGGACATAAAGGCCAACGCCGCTTGGAGAGCAGCACTGGTGATTCAGAGACCGGCCCCCTTGCGAATTGACCCCCCGTGGCATGTATATTGAATGAGAGAGAGAGAGAGAGAGAGAGTGCCTACCCTCAGCCGTGTGTTTGGACCCCTGGACCATCTTCCTTTGAGTGACTGATGAGTGAGAGTGTGCATGCGTCGAGGACAATATCCTCTCACACGCACACACACCCTCCTCCCTGGGGCTTAGTATCCCTGCGTGCGTATTCCCTGCCTACCTTCCTTGCTTGGTGTCACCCCTCTTGATCACAGCCTTCACTGTAGCCCTTGTTCCCCCCACGCTCCCGAGCACGTGTGTTGTGTGGGTGTCCCTTGGGACGGGCCTTGGTTTCCCTGAGTCTCGAGCGCCCTATGATGATAGCGGCCTGTTCTCTCCTCAAGAGGTAAAGGCCACCACGCTATCCTGACAGGCATTCAAGTCCCCACGTTCCCCTCTGAGACCAGGGTACGCCTCGGCAGCGAGTGGACCCCCCAACGAGTGAGTGTTCCTCCCCTCCCTGTGTCAGAAATCACCAACACCTCTTTGGCCCAGGTATGAGCTTTCGCTATTATGGATGTAGCAAAGGAAATTGGGCAATTAGTCCAAGCAGTTCAATCTCTAGCTATGGAGATAAAGGATATTCGGGCAGAGCAGGGGAATATTGCCACAGCTGTGACTGAGCTGCAGGCAGTGGCGGTCCCGCCGATGCCTCTCCCGGCGCCAGCTGTAGCTGCCGCACCCCCTCCTCCACCTATGGCACCTGTACCTTTTCTGGGACCCCTAGAACCCAAGGGACCCAAGATTGAAAAATTCTTGGGGAATAGGTGTAACTTCCAAAGTTTCTTGGCCCTGTGCTGCCTCACCCTTACCGTGCAGCCTACAACCTATGTGGATAATGCTATCAAGGTAGCCTTTATTATTGGCAACCTAGGAAGCACGGCCCTCGAATGGGCCACCACATTGTTAATGGGAAATATCCCATTGTTAACAGATTATGATAGGTTCATAAAAGAATTTTTGAATTTATTTGACTACCCCCATCGGGTACAGGATGCAGAGACACTAATTATGAACCTCAGGCAGTCAAGGGGAGGTATGTTGGACTATATCACGCAGTTCCAGCAGCTAGCGCTAGAATTGCGCTGGCCTAATGAGGTACTGCGGGTCCTATTTCGAAAGGAGTTAGGGAAGGAAATGAAGGACCAATTGTCCCTGGTAGCCCTGCCGGACACGTGGGAGGCGTTGGCCAGCCTCACCCTTCCAATAGAGGATAGGCTGGCAGAGCGCAAACGTGAACGCCGTACCGCTTCTCCCTGCCCAAGCCTCTTTTGTCTCCAAGTACCAGAGCAGCGCCCAATTGCCAGAGCCGGAACTCATGCAATTGGGCGCCTCCCAAACCCCAATAACTAAAGAGGAACAAGAAAGACCTAGGGCTTCCTGTTCTTGCTTTTATTGTGCGGATCCATCCCGTTTTATTGGGGAATGTCCAGCCCTGCCCCCACATCGACGGGGTCTGGAAAACGCCAGGGACTGAGACGGACCGGGGTCGTCTCGGTCCTAACTCAATCCGATTCCACCCCCGTACCACACCCTGGGCCCCACTTCAGGATCCCAGTCACCTTGCAAGTGTCAGAGCAGCGCTCCATGGTCTTCTGGGCCCTCATAGATTCGGGGGTCTCTGGGAACTTTATAGACTCCCGCCTAGTTTATCTACAGAACATCCCTACTCAACCCAAGGCTAACCCCGAGCCTATACATTCTATCGATGGCTCCCCGTTGGTGTCAGGACCTATTGTCCTTTGTACTTCTCGTTTGAGTTGCACGATAAGGAACCACCAAGAGTATTTGGCCTTTGATGTTGTTTGCACCCCTACCTTTCGTGTGGTCCTGGGCGCCCCATGGTTGCAACAGCATGACCCCCAGATCACCTGGTTGACACGACAAATATCCTTTCAGTCTCCCTTTTGTGTCCACAATTGTCTGCATCCCCTTCCCTTAGCCACAGACTGAAGTGGGACCACAGGCTGTTCGACCATCTCCGAGATGACGATTCCAATACCCTACGTAGGGTTTCAAGATGTTTTTAGCAAGGAAAAAGTCACCCAGCTACCTCCCCATCGAGCCTACGACTGCCCCATTGAACTCCTTCTGGGCAAGGAGCTCCCTTTTGGGCACATCTATTCCTTAGCAGAACCAGAGCTTCGAGCCCTGCGTCAGTATTTGGACGAAAATCTCCAACAAGGATTTATTCGGCATTCCTGTTCCCCTGCCGGAGCCCCCATCTTCTTTGTGGCCAAGAAGGATGGGGGCTTGAGACCCTGTGTCAACTATCGAGGTCTTAACAGTATCACGGTTAAGAACAGGTATCCTCTCCCACTGATCCCCGAGTTTCTAAACCGGCTACAAGGAGTCCGGATTTTTACAAAATTCTATTTACGTGGTGCCTATAACCTGCTACGTATCCGACAAGGCGACGAATGGAAAACGGTGTTCCGGACGAGATATGGGTTATTTGAATACCTGGTGATGCCGTTCGGCCACGCCAATGCTCCAGCCGCATTCCAGCATTTAATTAACGACATTTTCCACGACATCCTCAATCTTTGTCATTGCCTATCTAGATGATATCTTGATTTACTCCGAGACCATGGAAAACAGCACGTTCATCTGGTGCGAGAAGTCCTTCAGCGGCTCCATGTTAATAAGCTGTATTGCAAATGGGAGAAGTGTCTCTTCCACCAGGACACCGTAAGCTTCCTAGGCTTCGTCATCAGCTCAACAGGAATCAAGATGGATCCACAAAAGGTCCAAGCCCTGCAGGACTGGCCCCCACCGAAGGCCGTTAAACCACTTCAGCGCTTCCTTGGGAGCACCAACTACTACCGGCAATATATCCCACACTATGCTAAGATTACCGCTTCTTTAACCCTGTTACTGAAGAAAAATCAATGTTGTATATGGGGACCCGAACAACAATCAAGTTTCGAATGCCTGAAAAAAGCCTTTATGTCAGCACCGCTCCTTCAACATCCTGACTTCACAAAGTCCTTTGTGGTAGAAGCAGACGCCTCCGGGCGAGCCATGGGAGCAGTGCTATTACAGGCTATGCATGACCCGAATGTTCTATTACCATGTACATATTACTCTCACCAGTTAACTCCCGCGGAACGAAACTATACCGTTCTAGACCGAGAGCTTCTTGCAATTAATGTGGCCTTTGACGTATGGAGGCATTATTTGGAGGGGGCTCAACACCCTGTTATGGTCATCACCGATCACAAGAACTTAACCTTCCTGCAAACGGTGCATATTACAAATGCACGACATGCACGGTGGGCCTTATTTTTCACCTGCTTTGATTTCCGAATTCAATACCGCCCTGGAAAACTAAATGTCTTGTCAGATGCCCTTTCACATTACCAGGAAGGACACCTCCCCCCAACCGAAACAACCAGCCCAATTTTACAAGGAAAAAACTTCACCGCCACCTACATCTCCTTTAAAGATATCCGAAGAGCTACCTCCGCAGAACTCCCCACACCCTGGGACCCAAATGTACAGTTGTTAGATGGACTACAAATAAAACAGGGACGAGTGGTGGTGCCCCCCTCATGCCAATCGCAGGTCTTATGGGCCCATCATGACGCCCCTATGGCAGGACATCCCAGAATGGAGCGTACGCAACAGCTGATACAGCGCTCCTTTTGGTGGCCCACCATATACCAGGATGTACACCAATATGTCGCAGGCTGTGCTACATGTGCATGCACTAAGACTCCTCGGCGACTCCCTGTTGGACTTTTGCAAATCACCCCCCCACCACCACAAGGGCCGTGGCAACGCGTAGGTCTAGATTTTGTCATAGAACTACCACCATCGCGAGGATATACCATGGTCCTCGTGGTGGTAGACCACTTCACCAAATATGCGCACTTCATCGCCTGTAAAAAAGTACCTTCAGCCAAGCACACCGCGCTCCTGTTCATCCGCCATGTTCTTAAACTGCACGGGTGCCTGCTAGAAATCATGAGTGATCGAGGGACTCAATTTACCTCCCACTTTTGGAAAGCATTGTTTCATGCTCTTCGAGTGACCCTAAAACGCACCACAGCCTATCACCCCCAGGCTAACGGTCAAGTCGAAAGGGTAAACCAGAACATGGAGCAATATTTACGCTGCTATATTAACTACTTGCAGGATGAATGGCACGCCTGGCTTCCCTTAGCAGAGTTCACATATAATAATGCCTCAAATGCCTCCTTCGGTACATCCCCTTTTTTTGTCACCTACAGCTTCCATCCCAACCCAGGAACAGTGGAAACCTTCCCCATGATGGTCCCAGCTGCTGGAGCCCTAGCCCACCAGACACATGAAGCACAAGCGATAGCGCAACGTGTACTCTTACAGTCTAGACAAAGACACAAGGTACAAGCCAACAAGAATCGACGAGAAGCCCCCATTTTTAAGCCCAGTGACCTAGTATGGCTAAGCCATCAACACTTCCCTTCTGCATGTCCCTCCCCTAAACTCGATGTGAAATATATAGGCCCGTATCCAGTCCTCCGACAAGTCAACGATGTGACCTATATGGTACAGTTGCCTCCCCATGTACGGATCCACCCTACTTTTCATGTATCCCTTCTCAAGAGGGTCGAAGTAGGTCATTCCCCACAGCCCGTCCCGGATCCCAACCCCTCACATGGTACAGCCACCAGACCAGACTTTGAGGTACATGCCATCTTAGACTCCTGCATCATTCGAGAGCACCTCCACTATTTGGTGGACTGGGAGGGCTATGGCATTGCGGATCACTCCTGGGAGCCTGCCTCGCATGTTTCAGCCCCTCGGCTTGTCTGGATGTTTCACTTGCGGCACCCTTCTCGCCCTGGACCCCATTCATGGGAGGTCCGGCGGCCTCAAGGGGGGGTAGTGTCAGCCGTAGGTGTCCGCGGCTGCAGCACCCCTGCCTGTCAGCCCGACAGGAGCAATCCCCAGATGGGCGGGTTCCGGAGCGACGTGTCTCGCCGATGCGAGCAGGGCCACCGCCCCCGGCATCTGTGTCGCAGCCAGGGCTGGAATCCCAGGGCCCAGCCATGCCCCCTGCCCAGAGCCAGTACACAGGAGTTCCCCCGCCCCTGTTGCATTGGTCTGAGCATCTGCGGGCACGCACGGGGGCGGGGCTTGGGACATAAAGGCCAGCGCCGCTTACAGAGTGGCACTGGTGATTCAGAGACCGGCCCCCTTGAGAATTGACCCCCCATGGTGTGTATATTGAATGAGAGAGCGAGAGAGAGAGAGTGCCTACCCTCAGCCGTGTGTTTGGACCCCTGGACCATCTTCCTTTGAGTGACTGGTGAGTGAGAGTGTGCATGCGTGGAGGACAATATCCTCTCTCACACACACATACCCTCCTCCCTGGGGCTTAGTATCCCTGCGTACATGTTCCCTGCTCACCTTCCTTGCTTGGTGTCACCCATCTTGATCACAGCCTTCACTGTAGCCCTTGTTCCCCCCACGCTCCCGAGCACGTGTGTTGTGTGGGTGTCCCTTGGGACGGGCCTTGGTTTCCCTGNAATTTTATTATACATGTTTCAGGGCTGCAGGTGTGCTCTATGGGTGCCCTGCAACATGTATAATAAAATGTAACACCCATTTTATCAGTGTTAGCGTATCTGTGTGAAAAGGGCTATCGTTGTCTCATTCAGGGCTACTCACATGTCTAAAGTTAAGATGTTTTTAGTTGCTTTACTTAATCATTATCTTGATGCCAACTGTGAAATGGGGATATTTATACAACATTCCTGTGGGGTAGGAAAATGTGGATACATTTTTCGTTTGTGAGACACTTGAGTACCTTGATGATGTGGCTCATACAAGGATGAGTTTAGACTTAAGATCAGTGAACATATTTTCCCAACTATTTTTTAATCTGGTACAGTGTTCTCCCCCAATACACAGGCCATAACTCTAACACCACTTGCAAGCAGTTAGTTGTTATCCTAAAGACTGCGAAGAGACTTTTTCTGTATGTAAACCTTAAAGGAAATTGATGATGACTTCCTACTGGGACAGTACGAGATTTGCATGAAAGACAAACCTTTAATAAATGTCCCATCAAATCGGTCTAAAACAAGGGTGGAGAACCTCTGGCCCATCAGTTAAATCTGGACTGCATCTCTTATTCATTTGTGCTAGGGTCAGGCTTCACACCCTCAATCCTGAGTGTAGAGAAGATTGGCTTCTTGCCTCTGTGCAACCCACCTGGCTTATCTGGGTAAGGGTTTTTGTATTTTCCCCTCTCCACCTTGTATTAGTGGACACACCCATCCAACTCCCTGATTGGCTCCCAGCTATATTTAAGGCATGCTGGGAGCAGTGGGAGCTCATGGAACATCTACTTCCCTCAGCATTCCAGCCCCATATGTGTTTTTCCAAGTTCTGTTCCCAGCGTCCTGGTTGTATCCCTCTTGTCTACTCTTAGTCTAGTCTGCCCCTACTTGCGATTCCCCCTCCCCATCTCCTTACATGTATTTATTTATTTTCTTATATTGTTATGCTCCGCCCTCCTGCTCACGCATCTCAGGATGGCTAACAACATCTTAAAATAACAATAAAACAATAAAACCAGTAAACATTAAAATAATCTTGGCAGAAAAAACAAAAACATTCCCAACCATAACCACCCATCACCCGTCTTCTCTCATGAAAGGCCCGGCAGAACAGCCAGGTCTTACACTGTCTATGGAAAAAGGGGAGGTCTAAGAACAGGCAGACCTCCGGCAGGAGGGAGTTCCACAGCCACGGTGCGGCCACCAAGAATGCCCCCCGCATAGTCGATACCCGGGAAACCCGGGGGAACTCAAGAAGGACACTCCCGGCTGACTGCAGGGGTCGATTCAGAACCCGGAGGGTGAGGTGGTCTTTCAGATATGTGGGGCACAGGCTGTTAACCACTTTAAAGGTCAAAACCAACACCTTGAATTGGGCCTGGAAGATTATTGGCAGGCAGTGCAGAGAGCAGAGCACTGGTGTAATGTGCTCACAACAACTCATCCCCCTAAGGAGACAAGCTGCCACATTCTGCGCTAACTGCAGTATCCAGACCATCACCAAGGGCAACCCCACATAGAGCTCGTTACAGTAATCCAATTTCGAGGTAATAAAAGCATGGATGATAGTGGCAAGGTTCGTGTCTGAAACATATGGCCAAAGGCATCGCACCAGATGTAATTGGCAAAATGTGCCCTTTGCCACAGCCACCACCTGGACATCCAGGAAGAGCTGTGGGACTAGGAGCATCCCCAGACTACGGACCTGTGACACCGGGGGGGGGGGGACGACCCCATCTATGATGGGGGGCATCACTCCCCCAGTTTTTCCCACAACCATCACCTCCATCTTGTCGGGATTCAGCTTCAAGCGGCTCATCTTCATCCAGTCCCCAGCACAGCTGACAAACACCAGGTAAGCACCGGGACTGCCGGGACTGGATCTGATGCAAAAGAGAGGTACAGTTGGGTGTCATCAGCATATTGATGACACCTTACACCGAACCCTCTAATGACCACCCCAAAAGCCTGCATATGCATGTTGAACAAGAGAGGGGATAAGATTGAACCTTGCAGGACTCCACACATGAGGTCCTGGGGAGAAGATGAAAAATCACCCAGCACCACACATTGAGTTCTTCCGGCCAGGAAAGAGCGGCACCATTCAAGAACAGTACCGCCCACTCTGGTTCGGTCCCACAACCAACAACTCATGATCAACAGTATCAAATGCAGCAAAGAGATCTAATAGGATCAAGAGGGTTGAATGACCCTGGTCCAACTCATGGCAGAGGTAGTCAACCAAGCATATGCTGAGGCAATGAGGGCAGCGAAAAAAGCTTTTTTCGCTGCTCTCATAGCATCTGCAAAATCTCGCCCAGCTGAGCATTTCCGGGTGGTACGGGGGCTGGTCAGTCCGACCAACCTCCACCCTGGAGTAGAGTCATCTGCACCACGCTGTGATAGGTTTGTGAATTATTTTGTGGATAAAATTGCTCATATTCACCGCGATTTCAATGCTGCACTTATTACACTAGGGGAACCTGAGGTTATGGAACTCACGCCTTGTCCAGTTTTATGGGATCAATTTCAGTTGGTGACACCCGCTGATGCGGTCGGGACGCTTGGGGCTGTTAGGGCCACCTCTTGTGAATTAGATCCATATCCGTCTTGGCTAATTAAATCTTACAAGGAGACAATGGGGCTGTTGCTGGCGGCGGCGGTCAATGCCTCCCTTCAGGAGGGCAGAGTGCCAGGCTGTCTCAAGGAGGCGGTGGTGCGGCCTCTGCTCAAGAAACCATTACTTGACATTGACTCCTTTGCCAGCTATTGACCTGTCTCTAACCTTCCCTTTTAAGGGAAGGTGTCAGCTGTAGGTATCCACGGTTGCAGCACCCCCGCCTGTCAGCCCGGCAGGAGCAATCCCCAGACAGGCGGGTTCTGGAGCGGCGTGTCTTGCCGATGTGAGCAGGGGCCCCGCCCCCAGCATCTGCGTCGCAACCAGGGCTGGAATCCCAGGGCCCAGCCACACACCCCGCCCAGAGGCAGTACACAGGAGTTCCCCCACCCCTGTTGCGTCAGTCTGAGCGCCTGCGGGCGCACACGGGGGCGGGGCTTGGGACATAAAGGCCAACGCCGCTTGGAGAGCAGCACTGGTGATTCAGAGACCGGCCCCCTTGCGAATTGACCCCCCGTGGCATGTATATTGAATGAGAGAGAGAGAGAGAGAGAGAGTGCCTACCCTCAGCCGTGTGTTTGGACCCCTGGACCATCTTCCTTTGAGTGACTGATGAGTGAGAGTGTGCATGCGTCGAGGACAATATCCTCTCACACGCACACACACCCTCCTCCCTGGGGCTTAGTATCCCTGCGTGCGTATTCCCTGCCTACCTTCCTTGCTTGGTGTCACCCCTCTTGATCACAGCCTTCACTGTAGCCCTTGTTCCCCCCACGCTCCCGAGCACGTGTGTTGTGTGGGTGTCCCTTGGGACGGGCCTTGGTTTCCCTGAGTCTCGAGCGCCCTATGATGATAGCGGCCTGTTCTCTCCTCGAGAGGTAAAGGCCACTACACTATCCTGACGGGCACTGAAGTCCCCACGTTCCCCTCGGAGACCAGGGTACACCTCGGCAGCAAGTGGACCCCCCAACGAGCGAGTGTTCCTCCCCCTCCCGGTGACAGAAGGTTATTGAGCGGGTGGTGGATCAGCAGTTGCAGGGGCATCTTGACCACGTCAGTTTTCTTGATCCCTCTGTCGGGATTTCATCCGGGTTATGGCACGGAGACTGCGCTTGTGGCCTTGGTGGATGATCTGCACCGAGAGATGGACCGGGATCATTCAACCCTATTGGTTCTATTAGATCTGTCAGCTGCTTTTGATACGGTTGATCAGGAGATGTTGGTGGTGCGCCTGTGGGACTGTGGAGGGGTGGGCGGGACTGTTCTTGAATGGTTCTGCTCGTTCCTGACTGGGAGAACACAGCGAGTGGTACTCGGGGAGTGTTTTTCATCATACTGAGACCTCGCGTGTGGGGTTCTGCAGGGTTCGGTGTTGTCCTCCCTCTTGTTCAATGTATATATGCAGCCTCTCAGTGAGGTGATCAGGAGGTTTGGTGTACGGTGCCATTAATATGCTGATGACACCCAACTATACCTCTCTTTTTCAACCGACCCAAACCCCGCAGTCTCGGTGCTTACTCGGTCTCTGACGGCTGTGGGGGATTGGATGAGGACTAATCAACTGAGGTGATGCTGGTGGGTAAGGCAATGGAGTTAACGGCCCCCATCATTGATGGGGTCTGTCCTCCATTGTTTCCCCAGGTGCGGAGTCTGGGGGTACTTGCTCCTCGATGCGCAGCTCCGCCTGGATGCTCAGGTAGAGGCTGTGGCAAGGGGTGCCTTTCGCCTACTACATCTGGTCCATCAGCTTAGGCCGTATGTTTTGGACTCCAACCTGGCCACCATCATCAATGCTTTCATCACCTCAAGACTAGACTATGGTAATGCGCTCTACATGGGGCTACCCATGGTGATGGCCCAGAAGCTGCAGCTGGTGCAGAATGTGGCTGCCCATCTTTTGGTGGGACTATGCCACCAGGAGCACATTACACCAGTGCTCTGTACTCTGCATTGGCTGCCGATAGTCTACCGAGCCTGATTCAGGGTGTTGGTTTTAACCTATAAATCCCTAAATGGTAGGGGTGGGAATACCGGTAAATCCGGAATCCGATAATGCCGGTACTGGGCGTACCGGCATTATCGGATTCAACCCGGTAAATCCGGTCCCGTTACCGGATTTTTTTACATTGCAGCCATTTAAATGAATGGCTGCAATGTAAGTGCCACCAAAAAAGTTAAAAAAAAAACAACCTCCCCGAGTCCAGACTGCGCGGGTGGAAGGGGGGAAACCCCCCACCCACCCTGCCCAGCCTGGATTTTTGTTAAAAAAAAGAGCCCACCCCCCAGTACCAGCGGCCGCGGCGTCCCCGCAGCCGCCAGTAAGTATAGACCCGATCCCTGGGGGGGGTGTTTAACACCCCCCCAACCCCCCAGGGATCACCCCTACTAAAGTTGCCAGTGCTTTACCTTTGTGGAGCTCC
>QEPC01009705.1:1613025-1669417 GCA_003113815.1 Sphenodon punctatus
GGACACAGTGCCCCATTGAAATCAATGAAATAAAACCGGTACCGGATACCGGATTTAATCCGAGAATCCGGTTCTTTGAGAACCGGAAACCGGTAAATCCAGTATCCGGTAATTGCCCCGGGGTCCCACCCCTACTAAATGGTCTGGGCCCTGTCTATCTGTGGGACCATCTCACCCCCTGGGTACTGGACCAGCCCCTGTGGTCATGGGGGATGCCCTTGTGGTCCCCCAAGTTTTCCAGGGGACTATGCATGGGAGGGTGTTCTCGGTGGCTGCACTGAGGCTGTGGAACTCCCTTCCGGTAGGGATACATCTGGCCCCAGACCTTTCCTCCTTTTGAAAAAGCTTAAGACTTGACTGTTGGTGGGGGAGATGGGTCGAGGGATGGGGGGGAGTGGTATGTTTTTATAATTTTAAGGCTTTATAATTGTTTTATGTTGTTGTAAGCCAACCCGAGCTGCCTGTGGAAGGAGGGGTGGGATATTAAATCTTTTAATAAACAAATAAATAAATAAAGGCCACAAGTGTAGTCTCAGTGCCATAGCCCGGATGAAAGCCAGACGGTGAGGGATCTAGGAAACTGATTTTGTCCAGATGCCCCTGAAGCTGCTGACCCACCACCTGCTCAATAACCTTCCCTAAAAAGCGAAAGTTAGAGACCGACCAATAGCAGGCCAAGGTGTCAACGTCAAGTGATGGGTTTTTGAGCAGAGGCCGTACCACTGCCTTCTTGGGGCAGTCTGGCACTCTGCTCCTCCCTAAGGTAGGTGTTGACTATCCCAGCTAGCAAGGGCCCCAACGTCTCCTGACTGGCCTTAACCAGCCAGGATGGGCATGGGTACAGTTCACCATGAGTGGCTTGAACAGTGCCCAGCACATCCTCAGCATCAGAGGGCAACACACACTGAAATTGATCCCATAAAACAGGACAAGACAGGGCTTCGACTGCCTCTGGTTCACCTACTGTTAAAGGTGCAGCATCGAAACCGTGATGGATTTGAGTGTTTTTATCTGAAAAACAGTCCACGAACAAGTCATAGTGGGCATTAGATGATTCTGGAGCCAGGCAGAGGGAGACTGGACTGACCAGCCCCCTTGCCACCCAGAAAATCTCAGCTGGGCATGATCTAGTGGATGCAATGAGGGCAGCAAAGAAAGCCTTCTTTGCTGCCAGCACAGCTACGGCATAGGTATGTAAACAGACTCTATGTTGCAGTCGGTCAACTTCAGTAAGAGAAGGACGCCACCGTCACTTTAACTGCCGCCCATTCCGCTTCATCTGCCACAGATCCTCCATATTCCACGGGGACCTGCGTTGTTTGGGAGTGGACGCCTAGGAGCCATATGGTCGATGGCCTCAGTCAGCATAGAGTTCCAAAAGGCCACGAGATCATCAAGTGTATGGTCATCAAAATCAGACAATACATCCCCCAGGGCATTCCGGAACCTCTCTGGTTCCATAAGTCTCTGGGGGCAAACCAACCGAACTGGCTCTGCACCTCTCTGGGGACTGACATGTGCCAGGATACCAGCCTGGAGGAGATGATAATCCATTCACAACAAGCACACTGCTGACACCTCCTCCACTAACGGATTCCTTGCCTCAAGGCCTGAGCAGAATATCATGTCCAGGGTGTGTCCTCCAACATGGGTAGGGCGAACAACTATCTGAGACAGGCCCATGGTTGCCATGGCGATCATGAACTCACGCTCTGCACCTCCAAGACTTGTGTTGGCACGAATATTGAACTCCCCCAAGACCACCCCCGATACCAGCTCAGTCAGAGCAGACAGGGAAGCTGCTATACAGATAGGTGCATGGTATACTACTCTGTCTCTGGCCAAATCAGTCACCAGGTGGAGGCCCTCGATTCCCATGATAGATTGCACAGGAAATCTCACATACCATGTCTCCTTAAAAAGAATGGCTACACCACCCTCCCACTCCTCCGACCGCAGCTGATGCTGGACGGAATACCCAGCTGGAACAAGGTCAGTCAATATAGGCCCCAACTCAGTGTCCAGACAGGTCTCCGTAATACACACAAGGTCAGCTGCCTGATCGAGGATCAGTTCCCAGACCATTGTTGACTTATTAGCAACTGACCTTGCATTAACCAGCATCAAGCCTAGGCCAGGGGCCTTCTGGTTAATGATCACTACACCATCTGTCTCGGGGCCATTGAGCAGGACAGATATCAAACACCTGTCCCGTCTCGCAGATCTAACACACCTCCTGGAAGGACCATAATTCCCCTGGCCTGTCACGACCTCAATGGCCATGGACACACACACCCCGGTCCACCCCCTGACCTCCCCCCAGGGACTGTCCCACCAGGTCCATGAGGGAGACCCCCACCCTCCAAACCCTCCCCTCAACTGTTCTTGTTATTGTCTTGCTCTTGTTTCTATGACTTAGTGGGATAACCCCCTCGTTAGCCCATATAACCTGGTCTTCCTCTTGCTAGTTACTGTCCTCTGCTTCCCATGGTGTTCTAGCTTGTGTCTTGTGACCTAGTTTCCTGGTGCCTCCTCGCCTAGTTTCACTGCTTCTTGTTAATTCCCTGCCCATCTGTGTGTCTTGTTGCCCCTCCTTGCTACCTTCCCCTTCCATCTACTTTGTCCTTGCCAGAGTCTCCGCTTCTGGTGGCCACAGTAATCCTCTTTGTAGTCATTTTTTGTTATTGTGCCTTGGTTATGCTTTGTATGTTGCCCCCCTGTCCTCTCTGCTGCTCTGTATAACCAATCTTACGGTGTGCTTAATTTTTCTGTGTAATGCCCTATTCCTTCTGCAGCTCTGTACCAGAGTCTAATGTGGTGCCTTGCTTCCCCTGTTCGTTACCCCAATCCTTCCAGCAGTGTTGTGTATATCCCAATCCTTCTTTCCTCAGATTGTCTTCTCTCAGCCGTTGTGTGTCGCACTCTCCCGTTCAGTGTGTGTCTTCCCCAGTCCTTATGTGTGTGTTTCTATCCTCCTTCCTTGTACTGTCTTCTTCCAGCCCCTGTGCATTGCACTTCTCCTGTTCAGTGTGCATCACCCTCAGTCCTTGTATGTGTTGCAATCCTCCTTCTCAGTATTGTCTCCTCTCAGGCCTTGTGTATTGTATTTGATCTGCGTAGTGTGGTCTCTTTCAGCCCCTGTGTGGGATGCTCTTTCCCTATTTGGTGTAGTCTCTTTAGTGCTGTGTGTGCATCATTTCTTTTTTTCCTGCACTTGTTTCTCTTTCTGATAGCTTCCCTTTGCCTTACCGTTCCTGAGAGACCCTTGTAGGTGCTCAGAGGGCTCACCTTAGCTGCCTGCGAGAGTTTCTTGCCTCTTCTGGGATGACAGAGCCTGCTTAGTTTCCCTGTGATGAGCTTGGCATTGCTCGGTGTGGGCAAGCCAATTGTGATCCTGAGGGGCTGCTGCTAGGGCCTCCCATGGTTCCTGACAATTTGGTCCATTTCCAGTTCCTGTATCTGGCCTGTGGATCTAGTCCCTAACCTCAAGTACTGAAAGAGTGAGCTCAGGGGTAGGGATCAGGGACAGTGACATGCACTCAAGGATGCAGGATGGATCCATGGAAGAGATTAATGTGAATGGCTTCCTTGTCCTGTTCTGAGCACACTACTTAAACATCCCTGCCCCCAATTTTTATCCAGCCCACAGATTAATAATTCATAATTCATTTTGGTGTGCCTTCATACACCAGATAAATAAAGTTGTGAGGATTCATATTTGAATAGATTAAATGCCATCTTAAATAACTGTTTTAAAATATTATGAAATTTATATGGCCATGAGTGAAGATGTTTGATCTACAGCCAGGAATCTGTTTCATTTGACCTCATTCATCAACTTCTTCACTGCCCTTTTATTTCTATGTTAACCTCTCAACTAAATAAAAACCATAACATTCTCAAAATATTGCACATAGCAGAAGCCAAATATGCATTCATGAACTAAATGTCTTCATGACAGGATCAGAAGATACTAACTACAATACTTTGTCAGAAATAGGCTTCTATGGAAGTATATACACTGCCACTTGTTATAACATGTCATTATAGCACAGTTTGCTTATAATCCAGTGTGAGGCATGGCTGCCAAATAGAGTGTTATAATGAGATTGCAGTATAGCACAAAATACTTAGCTAAAATTAATTTCGTGCATTACACAGTTTGCACAGAATATATATGTTTTAACTAGTTAGTTAACAAGGCTGGTCTTAGAATTTGCAGGACACAGGGCAAAAAAAAGAAAGTGGGTGTAGCAGCAGATGGTTCCCGGGGCATAAGTCCCCACAGGATCAGACCCCGGGACTTGTTTTCTCGTTGGAGAATTTAAACCCACTCTCTGTTAGAGAATTAGTCCATTCCAGTATCCTTTATTTACTTCAGCATTGTCCATATACGCAGTCTTACACTGTTCACCGCCATATATATATATATTGAACTAGTCTCTTTACAGTGTAACAGGCACCCAACCTCACTAATGCCAGGCAAGCAACTCCTCCAGCTCCCCAACCCTTTCTAAGCCCAGCTCTGCCGGTTATTCACTCTTCTGGAAGGCTACTCACTGTTGGCAGTCCTTCCAGGCACCTCCAAACCCTGGACAGCAGCCTTCAAATAGTCGGGATGTCAGCACTCCCAATAGCAGCCTCCCTGCTTATCCCTTCTCAGCAGGGTTTCAGGACTATGGACAACAGTATCCCTCAGGAACTCCTGCAGAGTTGTTTTCTCCTCTGCAGTCAGGCACAGACGGACTCTCTGGTTTCTGCTGTCTCCTCTTATACAGCCCAAGCGGGTGTGGCCAAACTCCCCCACTCTCTAGCCTTAAAGGGTCAGTATCTGTTCACTCTTTCTCTGATTCTTTCAGCATGTATTCAGCTCAGCCTGGTGACCATTCAGCAGGGCTAGTTTTGCTATGCCCCAGTCCACCAGCTGGCACATGCTCTATATGTGGGCATGACTCTGCCACGCCCACCCTCAACCCTCAGGCTGCTGCACACCGTCTGCCTTAAAGAGGCAGCAGCTCCATTAGGCTGCTCCCTGCCACAGTGACCCCCTGCATAGCCCCCACCTCTCTAACAACTGGCAGTCTGGTGTTTGCTTAGAAAAACAAAGAAGTACTATAAGTTTTTGCACACACGCACGTGCACACACAGGCTTTCCCATGCACTTGTGTGCACACACAAGCTCTCTTTCTCCTCTTTTCACACACACGCACCTGCGGGAGGGGGGGGGCGTGTTCAGGAATTGGCGATTTACTTAAAGTAGTAGGGGGCAGGGCCCTGCAGGAATCAGCGACCCCAGTGTCTGAAAGTTGTGGGTGGGGGAGGACCCCTCCGAAATAGACTGCCTGGGGCCTCAGGAGAGCTGGACCTGAGGCTACAAAGACTGGCCTTCCTCAGTGGCCTCTTCTGACCATGGGGCCATGGCCGCTAATCGACAGCCCTGCACGTTAATACACTATTCTGAAGCAATTTCATAGTTCTTGAATCCATACCCAGTAAAACAAAGCATTTCTTATAATACTACCAACCAACGCAATCCTTTAAAAACCCAGGTGTTTCTCATGTATCTTTTTCCTGTGTCAGTATGTAAAAGAATACAGATGTGCACTTAAAGGCTTTTATATATTCTCTTAATGATTCTCAGGCAGTCATGCTTTATTTTATGCACTCTGCCATTCATCTTTCAGAACAAATAAAAGCTCACTAATGAAACCTACAGTTTCCCTTAAATTGTGCAAATAACCTGTTATTCTCCCACATTCTATGCAGCCCTCACGCTTTTGACAACAGCCACCTGTTATTCCCACACTTTGAAAAACCTCTTGACTGCAAAAGCCCTGGAGTCACTCAGCCCTGTCACTTCCAATGGCACTAATCACTGGGAAACATGAACAAACATTGGAACAGAAGTCTCAAAATTAACTGGAGCATGGCACTTGAAAGAAAAGCCTCACTGATGCATTTAAAAATTACAGACACTTTGTGGAGGATAAAATCAATACTCAAATCAAAATGCAATTTATAAAAGAAAAAGTATGACTTTCTGATGTATCAAATGCTCTCATAGAACCTTTCAATGAGAAAACGAAGCAGAACCACACCCTTGAACTAATAATAATTAATATCCCTTTCATGACAAATCAGTCACGGATTTCAAACTTAAAATTAATCTCCATCTGATTACATTTTTCCTTCTATTCCAAACATCGAAATGGGAAGCCAGGAATGTCTTGCATCTGATCTTAGGCACTGAATCCCACATATACAATCAAATCATAGGTGACCTTTCTGTACCTCTTTTCTCCATTTCATAATGGGTGTCAATCAATACTCAAATATCCTCCATTCAAAAAACAAAATTCTTTAGCAAAAATGCCCTTAGTAAATGAAGAGATATAGAATTTCCTCCCCAGATGTTTTCCCTCCCAAGGCAATTCTGAAAATGAGTACATGCTCCATTGGACAGATAGGAGTTGGGGGCAAGGGAGGTTAAAGGATGCACTCAGGATAAGGTGGGGGAAGGACAGGGAGGGTCCAGATTATGGATCTGTGCCATGGATCTATCCCCTCTCTTTGAGTGTATGTCCTCATCCCCACTCCCTCGCCCTGAGCCCTGACCATTATCAACCCTCAAAATTTCATGCAGACTACTAGCTTGGGTGGCAGCTACTGCCCAAGAGTCAGATGACTTCAGTGCCAGCTGATTCTGGTCATCTATGGAGGGGAGAGAAAACTGCATATTCCCATTCCTGTCATGCCAGGAAATGCCCACAGTGCGGGCATGGACTGAATCTGGCACTGAGTAGCAAAACAGGCAGCTGAAATGCTAACGGGAGTCTACCAGTGAACAGTCCACCAGTGAACTGTACATTTTAATGTTTCATATGTTTCCTCTCAACAGCTGCAATCCACTTGCTGTGACTGCATGGACCACCAGTGGCCTGTAGGCCACAGTTTGGGAGCCTCTGCCATAGAGTAATGGTAACGGGAAATCCTAAGTGTCCACAGGGTTAGGCCCGTGGGGCTGGGATAAGGCCTTGCAAGGGTCCAGACCCTATGGAGTTAGCTAAATGTAAGCAAGTGTCTGGCCCTTTAAGAGCCTGATTGGCTAGTAAGCCAGAAGGAAGGGCAAGGTGTGGCTCTACAAGCCAGCTGGGAACGGTACCTATAAAAGATGGAGACAGAAGCTCAGAAGAGAGACCACCAGATAGAGGCAAGAACTTCCTTATTGGTTTGGAGCATTCCTTAGAGAGGGTCAGAAGCAGAGGCCAGGTGGTGTGTGCTTATCTGAGGCTCTATGAAGACAGGATTTCCTGAAAGCTGGCTGGTTGGGAGTGGGCCCAAGCCAGGGGTCTCAGGAGGCAGAAAGCTGACAGCTGGCAAGGAATGCATCAGGCCAGGGGCCCTGCACTATCAGGCACACAAGATTCCTCCAGCAGTGGCAGCTGATGAGCTTGTGGGGTGGTGGGATGGGCCACTTGGGGACAGGGTCACTTAAAATTGGACACGTCACTATAGAGTATACTATGAATAAAAAGCCAGTGAAAAGATTTCTACCCTTCTCAGCAGAGAAACCATCTCTGGGGATAGATTGCAGGTTCAACATCTGGGTTTGGTATGCATCTAATCTGGAGGCTCTCCTGAAGGCTTATCTGATGAACATTTTGCCTTTTGGGTTCAAAATCCTCTGACTGTAGGAGCAAGACGTGCAACTAAGTAGAAGAGAACATGTTTTGTCCTTCCTTCAGTCTGCTCACCCAAACAGGGAATGCAATTATTTTAGAACCTGGGGGCAAGAAGGATGGATTATTGCAGGAGAAAATAGGACAGTGTGGAAGGCACCCCATTTGTATTCATTTTAGTTTTTGTTTAATGAAAACCATTTGTTTTGGGGTTTTCATTGAAAACCTGTTCATTTTCATAATTTTTTTCATTTTAAAATATATTGAAAAATATTTTTTTAAAATAAATCACTGTACATGTACAAATGGCTGCTGGGCCATTCTGCACATCTGCACCCTTTTCCAAAATGGTGGTGTCAGCTTTGCTGCCATTTTGGAAAAGGGTAGCTGGTCGCATATGCGCAAAAAGGCCACTGCACATGTGCACATAGGTTGCCTTTTTCCAAAATGGTAGCAATGTTGCTACCACCATTTATAAAGAGGGTACATATGCGCAGAATGGTCTAGCAGCCATTTTGCACATGCACAGTCATTTTTAAACAATTTAAAATAAAATAAATAAATCATGGCACATGATAGTCACCGGACCATTCTGCACATGTGTGCCTTTTTCAAAAATGGCGCTGACAGCATTGGCGCCATTTTGGAAAAGAGTCACACATGCGCAGAACAGCCATTTTGCATATGCACAGGGATTTTTAAAAATAAATAATTTTTGATTAATTAAACCCCAAAACATGGAAGCAAATGTATTTCTTTTGCTTATTCATCCGTGTTTGGAATATTGGTTACTAAAACAAATGGGGCGTCAATAATTTTAGTAGCTAATAAAAACTAAATGAATTTCACATCCTTAGTGGCTACAGTAACTCCCAGACTTAAAGTCCTGCACTTTTTAGAAATGTTAAACACATCAGCAGTGTAATCCTCTGGCAGGATAATGCATATACATACTAGCACAAGCACAAGCTCCATTCACTTTTATGGGACTTAGACTAAGGTTCACTAGCATGTGATCTGTCTCACTTGATAATTCTTCTGAAGGTGAAATGAAAGGATTTTTTTTAATACCAAAAAACCCAGGAAATATATTTTTGTCAGTAGGTTTGACAATGTTACACATAAAATTAAAGGAGACAAAGCTACCAAGAAATATTTTAGAATAAGATTCACTATGGAAGCTTTTATTTGATGAGCACTCCAAATGAGAAAATCTCCCTCCATATAAAACTTCTTTCCATGAAGAATTGCTGCAGGATTATAGCAGTGCATAAAGGACTAAGTAGCAGAAAGGTCCAATAAAACCACGTCCATAGACAAGTGAGCACGCAGAAAGCTTTCACACCTAGGCGTATGAATTTTGCACTTCGGAACAGAATGAACAAATCCTAGAGCCACAGAGCCTAGAGAAAATCAAAGCACCCAACACTAGCAGCATCTAAATGTACATTTTCTTTTTAAAAAATTATTTAAAACCCCAAATGCTTTTATCTCAGAGCAGCCACTAGGCCGAATGTAATAAGTAGTAAGAAAAAGTCTTTTACAAAGCAACAAGGGTTTCCCCATCCAGAATTAACGTTATATGGAGGCAAAGTTCAAAGTACTGTTCGTCCTTCATGTGGGACCATACGCTTTAGTGGCAGAAAATATCCTACAGCTATCAGGTCTCAGAAAATGACCTTGCAGCCTCCTTTAAAAATAATTGATTAGACCTAAAATCTCCTGCCATTGAAATTCAAGAAACAAAATTGCACTTTAAAATTACTAGCTTTGTGGATACAATTTGAACACCCTCCCTATGCCCATTAGCAAGAGGCAAAGCAGTGTGCACATCTATACCCTCCTTCCCCGTCTCTGCTGCAGCCCTCTCGCAAATGCCTTCCTCCCTCTTCTCTGCTCCAATCCCTAGCCCCCTCGTAAACACTCACCTGCAAACCCATTGACCCACCTCTGAAGCTGTGCTCCAGCAAAGAATCCTGTGCCATATCTAGGGTTGACACCTTCTGTTGTTTTTTACCTGACACTTCCATTTTGGCCTATGGGAGTGTCAGGTAAAAAACCACCACAGGTGGCAACCCTAGCCATATCTACTCAGCAAGCTTCCCCACTGAAAAACAAGCTGCCTGTCAAGGGCCCTGGGTGTGGGGTGTCTGGGACATAGGGGGCAGGGTACAGGGCTGGGACCAGCAAGAAAAAAGTTGGGGACAAGGTCAAGGACAGGGGCTAGGAACAAGACAGGGAGAAAGGGAAGCAGTCCAAAGGCACAGGAAGGAACCCAGGGGACAAGGCAAAACACAGGGCATGAGAGCCACAAGGTGGCAGATAGGGGGCAGCAGGGAAAAATGTGAAAGGAGAATGGAGGGGTCTGGAGGCCAGCAGGGGAACTAAGAAATAAGGAAGGGAGAAGAATCCCTCGGGTGTTCTCCAAGGTCATGGGAAGTAAACGCCCTCATGATCTACGGTCTCAGACCACTTTTAGACGAGTGACTGGACTTACTAGCTTGAAGAACGCGCTTCCCGAACAGCCATGTGGGACACACCGGAAGTAGCCGGCTGCCATAGGAATTGCGGCTTGTGTGGTCTCTTTGAAGCCATAATTTGGAAAGCCCACGATTTCTATGGCGGCCGGCTACTCCCAGTGCATCTAAACGCACCCCGCACGACTGTTCAGGAAGCATGTTCTTCAAGCCAGTAAGTCCTGCCACTCATCTAAAAGTGGTCTTAGAAAGAGAATTTAGCTCATCATTGAGGTTTTCTAGGGGAAAGGTAAGCACACCAAGGAGTACAAGGAACCAGGAAACAATGGAACTAAGGAACAAGGAATTGGGAAACCAGAGGTTTAGGGGGCATGAAATCAGGGAACGCAGGGCCTGTAACAAGCGTCTAGAACAAGAGGCAAGGCACAAGGGTGCTATAGGCTAAAGCAAGGAGACTAGGCAACAAGAAAGCATGGAGTGGAGTGGAAGGAAGCAATCAGCAGGGAAGGAGTTTTGGTAGGAGTGGAAGTTGCTCTGTCTAATTTCCTGCTTGTACCAGTATGCCTTTTTTAAAATGCTAGCTGGTACCCAACCAGGAAGTTGGTAAGCAAGGTGGTTCAGGCAAGGGTTGGGGAAACACTGAAGGAACGATTGGGAGGAAAAACAGGGCTGAGGTCAGGCCTACAAACATCCAGGCCTACGGAGTGGTGCTAGAGGCTGAGGCAGTGCCCCAGGGGCTGGGAGGCTCAAGGCCCATAGGACCTCCTACTGTCTACCTGCAACATGGTGACTCTGGGTGCCACTTTGTTAATGGCTGCTTGGAGCAAATCTAGGCAGGCACAATGCTAGCCCCACTCCTGCCAGCCCTATTCTCTGCTGCCATTGGCTAATGGTAATATGAATTTTGCCCTAAGATTACTCTTATTAGCTGGATTCCTCCATAGGAACTAGGGGTGGGACACCAGGCAGAATACCGGTTACCGGTTTTACCGGTTACCAGTTCTCAAAAAACCAGATTCCCAGATTCCACCCAGTATACCTGTACCGGATTTATTCCATTGATTTCAATGGGGAACTGTCCCCGGTTACCAGTTCTCAAAAAACCAGATTCCCAGATTACACCCGGTATACCTGTACCGGATTTATTCCATTGATTTCAATGTGGAACTGTCCCCATTGAAATCAATGGAATAAAAAAAAAAATCCTGCCCCCTCCCCCTCTCAGGCTGTGCGGGTGGAAGGGGGGGCACCCCCCACCCACCCTGCCCAGCCTAGATTTAAAAAACATATTTTTTCTTCTAAGTCTAAAGTGTGGGCTCCGGACTGCCGCCGGCGACCCGGAGCCTGCACCAGCAGGTACTAGTTTAACACACACCCCACCCCAGGGATCACCCTACNGTTCTCAAAAAACCAGATTCCCAGATTACACCCGGTATACCTGTACCGGATTTATTCCATTGATTTCAATGTGGAACTGTCCCCATTGAAATCAATGGAATAAAAAAAAAAATCCTGCCCCCTCCCCCTCTCAGGCTGTGCGGGTGGAAGGGGGGGCACCCCCCACCCACCCTGCCCAGCCTAGATTTAAAAAACATATTTTTTCTTCTAAGTCTAAAGTGTGGGCTCCGGACTGCCGCCGGCGACCCGGAGCCTGCACCAGCAGGTACTAGTTTAACACACCCCCCACCCCAGGGATCACCCTAGTACAACCTAAGAACCTATACCTACCTGCTGGTGTGGGCTCTGGGTCACCGGCGGCGGCCCGGAGCCCACACTAGCAGGAACTTCGGGGGGGAAATTTTTTTTTTTTAAAGCCAGGCTGGGCAGGGGGGGTGGGGGGTGTCCCCCCTTCCACCTGTGCAGCCTGGACTGGGGAGGGAAAGTGGGGGCGGGGTTTACATTGCGGCCATTCATTTGAATGGCCGCAATGTAAAAAAATCTGGTACGGGGGAATCCGGTAATTTACCCAGATTACCAGGTTTAATACGATACTGCCGGTACACCCAATGCCGGGCAGTATTGGATACTGGTAGATCTGGAATTCCCACCCCTAAATTGGAACTCAGTATGAGAGACTCCCGCCCCACCTGTAACTCCTCCCCTAAACTGAACAGAGCATGAGCATGTGGGTAGCCAGCTTTTCACCCTAGACATGCTCAGTGAAGCTCATCCCCACCCCTCAAGGCTGAGGCATGGCAGCTGCTGCTAGGCTGCTCCCAGCTCAGCCCCTCCCTTCCAGCTTCATGTGATGTATTGAAGCAGACTGGTGAATCTGTTACTGTGAATCTGTAGTCTAGTTCCTTAGGCAGTTCCCTAATTTGAATCTGCTGTTGTGTGTTGATAACTATGTTCTTCCTGGAATACTGATGTATTACAGATTGTATTTCGAATGGAGTCAGGGCCAGCCTTAGAATTTGTGGGGAGACGATAAAATACAAGGCCGCTGGGAACCTCTACCCCTTTGGGGATGCCCTCCATAGGGCACTAAAGTTTGTCATGTTTGGGTCCCTAGACCTGGGAGGCTACTGTGAGCCCCCCAGGAAAAGCAGAGCCCAAAGCAGTTGTCCTGGGTTGTCCTGTGGTAAGGCCATTTCTCAATGGAGTCCCATGTGTGTACCTGTCTCTAAGCTGGAGTCACCTAAAACCAGTGTAGCCCAGGATTTTAGAAGAGTCCATTGAAAGGGAAAGTAATCTGCTCCATGGGTGTGCCCTCCTTGAGTGTATAGTATTTGCATGCACTTTCCAGATGCATGGTGGGAGGCCACAGAGAACAATTTGGGGGCCCCTTTGGACAATAGGGAATTATTTTATGCCAAGAGCCACAATGGTCTTGGATCACAGTAATCTGGACAAAGCCCTGTGGCTGGGTTGGGTTTGGACCACCATAACCTGCCGAGCTGTTGGAAATGGTGCCCATCAAGATGCTGTGCCAATGTAAGCAAGCCACTGGTGATGGTTTGTGGACTATGGTAGCGTTGTTAGAGTCTCCCTTGCTTGTGAGCTCTCTAGAGATCTCTGAAGACTGATATTGAAGCACACCAGACCAGTTAGTGCCCGGGGAGTTCCTCTGACTCAGCCCCTAGCTGAAATAATTTGCTGGGTCAGGAAAGGCAGGGTCCCCAGAGGATGGTGCTTGAGAAAGCAGCTGGCATGTGATGACTGGAGAGAGCAGCCTGCATGGGATGACTGGACCTGGTAAGTCCCTCTGATCCAGCCCTTAGCTGAAATCACTTGCTGGGTCAGGAGGTGGGCTTCCACAGTTTCCAGAGGATGGCAGCAGACAAAGCAGCCAATGTGGGATGGCCGGAGAGAACAGCCTGTATGTGAAGTTTTGATTCTCTGAACCAGCCCCTTGCTGAACTCGCTGGATCAGGAGGCCGGCTCCCAGGGTCTTCTGAAGACAGCACCAGGGAGCTGCAGCAGGAGCCCATGAGAAACAGTGTCCCTTGGCCAGGTAGAGGCAAAGACAGCTGAAGCGTTCCTGAGGATGCTTGTGATGGAGACCACTGGCAGCCTGCATGGGACAACCAGGGTTCTGTGAACTGAACCACGAGTGGGGAAAAGGGGTTTGGGAACACAGATGACACTTTGCTGTGACACCAGACTCTTGCTTTGAGGGTGGGAATTATGTGCGGGGAGTTCCTCACTACCAGATGCTCCTTTATGTTAATACATTGTTAATTCTTACCTTTTTATAAAGCTCCTTTGTTCACAACGTAATTGGGGTGCTTGCAAGTGGGGAAAAGTAACAACCTGCCAGGCTGCCCAGTAAAATTTAGTGCCCCAGATTTCTGGGTGGGGGCTTGAGCCAGTGTGATTAGTTGTGCCAACCCCTTGAAAAGGTAGCCCAGCCCTTCTTGCCACAGACACCATTGACACAAGGGTTATGCCAGCAATACATTACACTGCAACAGTCACAGACTTAAGTGAGGGAGAACCCACTTGTCCATATGGAGAAACCTCCCTTGCTAGAAAGCCAGTGAAAAACCCAGAGAGAGGATGCACTGGGAGGAGACAAAGTCCTAAAGAAGAACCAATTGTTTGTTTGTTTATAGGTGGAGAATGTATTGTGCACAAACATAGTAAAAAAGCAAAGTGTTGTTTAGACAGGCTGGGGAGATGGGGACTTACCCAAGCAAGGGGACACCCTGTTACAAATATACAAACCCCAAACAAGTGCAAATAGAAAGTAAATGCCATTCATGCAAAGTCTACAAAGATTATCTCATGCTGTACTTGACCTCTTTGTTTTCCCTAAAGAGACTACCTTTTTGGCATATCTTGGCACAGAAGGGTATGAAAATGAGAAAAAAAAAGTGTAATTAAGGAGTGATCTGATCTCCCCCTCATGCCCCTAAGCTCAGGAAAGGTCAGATATAAATCAGATGAAGGTTTTGGTTGGTTTGCTCACTATTCCAAACTTGCTTGTCCATTCATAGGAAAGCATATTTTAACAAGAAAGAATTTATTGCTAACCTTTTAGAAATCACTTTGGACTCGATATTGAAAATTTTTTCAGATAAGACATTTTTTCCCTGTCCTCAATGTGGACAGATAAGTATGTATGTAAATATCACCTTCCTGAGCCTTTTAAATTTCATCCATCCTGCAGAAAGGGACTATATATATTTTCAGGAGATATTATTTTTCAGTGGATTCACTCTGCAGAGAAGGACAATATCTGCAACTTAGAATTTCTAAGGGCTGAGTATGTGTACTGTGAATGCATGAGAGTGGTGGGAGGGGGCCAGAAAAAGACAGAGGTGAAAGTTATGTGTAAATAAAGAGGCATTTCCAGAGTGTAAACTCATCATAACAACATGTGGGTAGCTAATGAAATGAGTGCACAGTAGGCAGCTGTGAAAACAGTGAAGTAATCTGTTACCAAAGATAATGATTTTATCTGGCAATGACAAAAAATCTCAAATTCTTATAGAGCAGATGGGAAGTCAAAATGAGTTATTTAATTAATCCTGGCTTTAGGACTTGGGTCAATAGCCCACAAGAACAAATGGCAGATAGGAAATGTCAGTATCCATAGCCTTACCCATACCTGAATGTGCAACACAACCATATTACGCTTATCGACTTGTTACACAATTCTGTCAGGATCAAATTAAATTCAGCCCTCTTCTGTTACTATTGCTTAGTATGGAAGAGTCTCGCTGTGTCGTCTCCATTGGCAGGAATGAGGAAAACATGGGGCCGATGGGTCCCTGGCTTTATGTTTGTTTTCCAGCAGTACCATCCTCTCCTTTTTTAATAAGACAGCCTTTTCTTGTATACTTTGTTTCTCCTGGAACTGTCGTCTTATAGCTATTCCTCTCTTCAACTCTCCATTTAAAAAAATATTCTCTTTGCACACTGTAACAGCGTCGGCTTCTTGCTTAGTTCCAAAATGCCCAGCCTCTCTCCTGAGGGTTACTACCGTTCCCCGACCCCAGTCACTTGGTTGACTCAGTCTATCCGTGGAGGAACCATTATGTGGCTTCCACTCCATCCTAAACATATAGCGTGTCTCGTTCTGACCCCAGAGGTATCTTTGGCTCACCTCGTGGTGCTGCCTTGGGTTCCTCAGTCTGTCAAGCCCCTCGGGTTTCCTCCATTCGCCCTTGTCTTTAGGCCTCGCTTAGGTCTCGAGTTCTATCTGGACCTTCCGCTATTGGAAACCGTCCCAGCTGAACAGCTGTGCCTTGTTAGGCTTATTAGTTCACGATCACTTTACTGCGGCTCTTGTTCTCTGACCCGCACTGGCCTTGTACCATTTGCTCTGCATCTTGCATTCGCCTCTAGTTCTTGCAGAGTGCCTGGCTCTCCTCTGGCATTTCTGGGCCCACCAACCACCTGCAAGCTAGACAACCTTCCCATGCTCTCAGATAACCCGCTTGCCTCCATCTTTGGGTAATGTTCAATTTAAAGGCTTTGTAGCCTATTTTTTAAAGGGCCAGTATCTAATCACCCTTGGAGCAGGGCACACCTGCTGCCCTGCTACAAACACAACTATAGTAACACTATTTTCTGACAGACAAACTTAAAATAAAGGAGCATTATAATTAATCCCATCCAGTTTACCACAGAGTCCAATTTTCAAGTTTAAAAAAAAATATTGTTCCCTCCAACCTGTTCTTGATGGTGATACTATTTTGTCGTTACATGAAAACAGGAGTAAGTGGGATAACAGGAAATGGTTAATTTCCCCCAAATTATAATACAGGCCTGGTCAGCCGGTGTTTCCTTCTGCCATCCTACTCTCAGCTGATGCTCAGGGCTAGATCCAAGTATGTTCAAACTGTGTGACTGCACAAGATCCCATGTGTTGGGTGGGATGTTCCATCAGAGTCTCCCAATGCCTGTGGTCCATGAATAAATTTGAAATGACAACATGTGTTTGAGAAGCACTAGTGTAAAATATGGGTCCACAATGCCCCCTAGAGGGAAGCCCTAGCAGAGGGAAGGCTCACAGTGACTTGGGAGGATGCCCACATCACCATTTCAAATGGGGCTCAAACTTACCTGCATTTAACAGTGCTGGTGCTTCTTTTCCCAGATAAATCCAGGTCTAGAATTGATGGATGTTTTCTCAATCAATATATTTATTTGTTGTGACCAAAGGTCTTGGCAACATTAAAAGTTCCACAAAGGAACAAAGTAAAACATATGAAACATATTGCATTACAGTATAAATTTCCATAGTCAAAGCAACCAAAGAATTAATTTACATTTGCGACTTTTTTAATCACTTGATCCTGAGGATTTGCTAGCAGGTATTCCAGTTGGGATGTTTTCTGTTTTCCATTTGCTGCTAGTTAACTGCCTTTTTCTTTCTATTTAAATTTTGACTCCCAGTGTCTTGCCAGCAGATGGTTGTTAATACTGAGTACTTACAGACTTCTTGCATGAATTTAATGTTTGAGGTCTTGGAAGCAGAGCTTCTTGTCTCATCCGCACTGGACTTCAAAGCAAGTATATGCAGCCTTTGGGGGAGGTTGTTAGGGAATTTGGCGTATGGTGTCATCAATATGCTGATGACACCCAGCTATATCTCTTGCTTTCATCTGACTCAGGCCCGGCAGTCTCAGTGATTGCCAAAAGAATGGTGGCTGTGGGGGATTGGATGAGGACGAGCTGCCTGAAATTAAATCCTGACAAGATGGAGGTGATGGTGGTGGGGAAGCCTGGGTGAGTGGTGGCCTCCATCATTTATGAGGTCCGTCCTGCCCTGATATCTCAGGTTCGGAGTCTAGGGGTGCTCCTGCACCTGCAGCTCCACCTGGATGTCCAGGTGGTGGCTGTGGCGAAGGGAGCATTTCACCAGTTACATCTGGTATGTCGGCTTCGGCCATATGTCTCAGATTCTGAGCTGGCCACAATTGTCCATGTTTTTATTACCTCGAGACTAGACTACTGTAACACACTCTTTGTGGGGCTACCCTTGGTGCTAGTTCGGAGACTGCAGATGGTGCAGAATGCGGCGGTCCGTCTCCTGACGCGAGCACATTACACCCGTGCTTCGCTCTCTACACTGGGTGCCCATAGTCGTCCATCTGCAGGACCGCCTCACCCTCCGGGTCCTGGATTGGTCCCTGCTGTCGGCCAAGGGCACCCTCCTCGAGGTCGGGTTTCTCAGGTGTCAGTCTTGCAGAGGGTATTCTCTGTGGTCGCGCCACAGCTGTAGAACTCCCTCCTGCTGGAGGTCCGCTTGAACACCGACCTTCCCTCTTTCCATAGACAATGTAAGACCTGACTGTTCCATCATGCCTTCCCTGAGGGAGATGGGGTGGGTGGGTTGGGTCAGGGAGGGGTAGGGGTTGAGCTGTTTTTACTGTGGGATTTTAATTGTATTTGTTGTTGGTTATTTTAATCTGTTTTAACATGTTAGCTGTCCCGAGATGCTTTTAGCAAGAGGTTCAATAAGATTTGCTCAATTTTTGGACAAATCGTGTTGATTCAAAAAATACGATCCTGCCGAGGTGGCCATTTTGCACGTGAACAGTTTTTCCTAGTATTTCTGTCCAGCGCAGCCCTGAGAAGGTGCTTCAGCAGGTGCTGGGACAGGTAGGCATGGGTGGGGGGGTCTGGGGGAGGTGGTGCCGAGTAGGGGTAACTACTCCCCTTCCCATCCCTGCATGGCCCCTCTACCCCAAGCTCTGCTTCCCCTGGATCCCTACCCAGGGCCTGGGCCTGGCAGGAGTCCGGGGGAGGTATAGTTAGGGGCAGACATTGGATTTAGGTCCTATTGGTCAGAATCCGTACCAATTCCAACCAGTATGATCTAAAATCGTAAGCCAGGTCGATATGATTTTGAACAGATCCTGATATTCAATATGATTTCCCATCCCTACCATCCAATAAGAAAATACGAAGTATGTATCTCTTTGTGTCTTGTTATATCTTAATAGCTACATTTTTCAACTTTCTTCCAAAATTCAGTTGCATAGCAATTCTGTGTAATTCTCAGACTGTGATAAGACCACTTACAAAAACACACGAAAAAACTCCAAAACCCTGCTGGGTGTGGGGTGGATCGTTCCTTATTTCTTTTTCTGTCTCTGCTACAGGTATTTCTTTCAATCCATCATTGGTTGCTTCGCTTTTGCCAGTTCACAAACCATTTTTCTTGCAATTGGAATTGACCCATAAGATGCAGGAATGACAGAGAGGACAGATAACCACTCCAGGCAGACAATAAAAACATAAGAAATGAGCACCAGGAGCAAGTAAAGTTGTATAGGGTGAGATGACAGTAATAAAACAGTTTATGTAGAAAGTGGTTGAAATGGCAACATTTTGAGAGAACTAAAAATAAGTGATGAAAACAGTAGGAAGAGAAAGTGAAAAACAAATGAGTTTGATAACAAGATAATAGGAAAGCAGATTCCTTCAAAGCAAACTATTTGCTCAATTATACAAAACAACCAGCTTTTACTTTGAGTGTGGTTTGCTACGAAAGCCAGGTTTCCATGAAAAAAGACAAAGCAAAAGGTGTTTATTGCAAACAAGGCCTAAAATGTGCTACATCCCTTATAGAACAAATCTAACCTTGACACAAGGAAATTGCAGTCTGATTTTAGATGTGACACAATAAGTGAAAACAACAGAAAATGTGGAGGGAAATAGGAAAAAGCAATGATGATAGTTACAGTAATACTACTGATACTTGTTTTGTTCACTTCTTGATGGTAGGTCTGTGTGAACAAATTACTTAACCTTTCTGTAATAAAACACAACTGTGTTTCTTGGTTTAAAGATTTTGTGTCTATAGCTCATAGAGTTGGCAATTCTTTTTGATGTGAAATCCAGAATTCATCTTATTCTTTCATGTATGTTCTTGAGTCTACATTTTAAACGTAATTGATGTAAATAAAAATGTACTTTTGACTGAACATATAGATCCAGATTCTGGACTCACTATTTCTTTGTGCTACTCTAGCAGAATTGATGACGGTGGGTAAAACCACACTTGACGGTGGTGTGCCACCGACACGACCAGGCATGAGTTGGGAACATGCCACTAACATGGCAGGGGATGGCTCAGACGACCGGCCACATGTAAATGCAGCTGGGAAATCCATGCTGCCACCTAGGCAGCGGCCACATCAGAAGGACTGGTGGCCATCCCTGTCTGCCCACTGCTCCCAGTGCCCCACCCCAGCCATGACGGGTAACCATGGCGGCCCAGCAATCGCAGACCTGATCTGGGCTGGGTCACGGCAGGGCAAAACAAATGTTCTAACCCTCTGTGGCTCAATTTGCCCTGGCTGGGCAGGCCGTAGCCCAGGCTGTTACTTCAGTTACATACCAAGGTGAGAGCCAGGGCTAGCCAACAATACGACCCAGAATACCCGGGACAGTGGCCAGCGGGGCAAACCGGGACACAGCATGACTGAGTGGGCCACTGTCATGTCTGGTTTTACCCACATGATGAAAATCCTGAGGATGATGAAAATCCTACAACAGGAAAAGAAACCCAGGTGGCTTAGGGGATGGCCCAATCCACATTTACTCTCCCCATTTCTCTAGGTTTGTAGGGCTCTTGTATTAGCATCACTGGCGTAGCTATCAAGGTGCAGTTGCACCTGGGGTTCTGGGGGGCCCGGAGCCAGAAGTTAACAAATTGCCCGGACCAGCTCCTTTCTCCTGTCTTGGCATGGCGATGGCTTGGATTCGTCACTCAGAGTCAGAGCCCCTGACTCTGAGCGATGAGTTCAAACTGCTGCCAAGCCAAGGCAGGAGAGAGGAATGTGAAGTGCCCCACCCTCGCTTCTGACTGGCTCCACTGCCCGGGGAGCTCTGTGTAGCTGGCACCCAGGGAGGACACTGTCGTTCTGTCTGGACATGGTGGAGCAGGGGAAAGGAGTCACTTCTGGAACTTCAGGGAGCAACTCCTTTCCTCTGCTCCGCTGTGTCCAGGCAGCGTGACAGCTGTGCTTGCAGAGGGCATGCTCAGTCAGCAGGGACATGCGTGCGCACCCTGCCCTGCCTGGCTCCTCTCCATGTGCCCTGGATGCACGGCTGCTCCCCGCAACCCCCTCCAGCTGTCACCCTCTTGCCCCCACCCAACCCACCGTCCGTGACCCTCCTGCATCCCATCCTCTCTCCCCCCGACCCCAGCCAACTGTCCTTCACCCCAGCCCTGCTCATATGCAAACCCCCACCTCATGGCCCCCCAGGCCCTGCCACCTAACCCCACCTGCATCCCCATCTCTCTCCTTCAAGGGGGTGAACCCTCCTTCACCCAGCCCCTCCCAGGAGGCTAACCCCACCTGCATCCCCCTTCTCCCCCAGCCAACCCTCCTTTACCCCAGCCCCGCTCATCTGCAATCCCCACACCCCATCTTCCCCCACCCATCCCTCCTGCAACCCACTCCCTCCCACCTGCAACCCCCACTCCAGCTCTCCGAGACTCTCTTACCTAATTCTCCCCCTTCTCTACCTAGCCCCTTCCACTTGCACCCTCACTCCCCCAGCCACTCCCACCCATTGCACCCCTAGTCCCTCCCATCTGCACCCTCACTGCAACACCCCAAGCCCTTCCCGCCCCATGCACCCCACACTCCACCTGCCACCAGCCAACACTCTTGCACTCCCAGCTTCTCTCACATCAGCAACCCCTCTAGCAAGCCCTCCTGTGCCCCCAGCCCCTCTTCTGCATTGTTTATTTCTGCCCCCAGTTTCCCTGCTCCCCGGCCGAAAAGCTACAATCATTCCCCTCCTCCCTTTTACTAGCATTTTTATTCAGAAGAGCCTGACTGGGGCGGGAGGCAGTGAGAGGAGGTGATGAACGGAGTCTGGACCATGAGGACTCTGAGCAGTGGGTTCAGCAGAGTCAGAAACAAGGTAGGGGCTGGTGCTAACAGCCTCCCTTGCCCTACTCAGCATCAGACTGGCAATTTCTAATTATTCTGTACACTGTAGTTTGTTTTCGATTATTTATTTGTACTTCTGGGTCTCCCTTGGGGGGGCTATAATTGTGGGCTGAGCCCGGACCCTCTCCAGCCTTGCTACACCCCTGATTAGTGTGGTCAGAAAGCCATGAACACTGGCTGATTCCCAGATGCCAGCATGGGGCCCTAATCCAAGGTCCATATCCGTGCACTAGCTGTGTGCCCCTGGCAAAGTCCCTGCCTCCTGACTGTGCCCCCACTTGCATCCTCCGCTGTAATCCCACGTCTCCCTCTGCTAGGTAGTGGTGCAGTTGGGAGGTGGAGGACTTTGTCAGGAGCACTCTGTGCACATGAACCTTGGATCAGTCAGAACCATGGTCTGTAAGGGCCATAGACAGCCAGATCTTTTAGCATCAGCTAAAATATGCTGTATGTACAGGTCTGACCAGTGGCAGATGCAGAATGCCAAAAAGGTAGCTTACAGCTGCACAAACACTTCCCCCCAGAGAATGGACAGATCCATAATATGATGTATAGGGAGCAAATGTGTTGTGTAATTGTTACTTTTTGCAGCCCCCTTCTTTCAATAACAGCAATTCAAAAACAGGTTGCATGACAGTATAGAAGACCTAAAATAAGCATTGCAGCTTTTGATTCATTCTGTCATCCAGGGCCAGCAATTCTTTCACAATTTTTGGAAGTTTTCATTAGAACATTTTGATATTTCAAGTTTTAAAATATCTTCCAACTATTCCTCTGTAAGGAAACTGCATCCTATTGTATCCTATTGTGTGGTTTGGGTCTTAGAAGGAAAATATTCAAAGTAGCAGTTTTCATTACAGATTCAAAATCCCTATTCTCACACAGGTCTCTGGGTGTTTTTACACATGATGAGCTGCTTACACCACCATGGACTTCTCTGGGTGGTGGACGCAGCCCTCACCCTGGTTGGAATTTGGGAGCTGGCAAAGAAACGGGCCGGTGGCCTGGGCCGAGGAGGAAGGTAGGGTGACGCGTGGATGTGCGTCTGTACTGCCCCACGCTGTGTGCAGTGCCCCTCCTCCCCCCGGCTGATGACCCCCATGATGCTCAGCCCTGCCACCACTCTGAACCGGGTTGAGTGACGCAGGCTGTCAGATGTGATAGCCCGCTTCACTCTGGGTTCGGCGACTGGCTCCTGACTGTGGTGGAGCTTAGCCCAGGCTGTCACTTGGGGATTTCCCTGAGTGACAGCTCGGGCTAAACACCACCGTCAGGAGCCAGAGCGTGGTAACATCCGGCAGCTTTTTAAACGTGATGTTGGGCACAGATTAATCTGTGCTAAAGCACCATCAGTGCCCAGTGTCACATCTGAAAACACCCTCTGATAACCTGTCTTGAGACCAGACCTGGTATTTTGCATCCCTTTGTATTTTGTGTCCCTTTATTGGAAATTGCCCTACTCTTCATTGAAATGACAAGAAAAGAAATGTGATTGTATTTGCTTTCTCCTTTCTCTTATATCTCAGGAAGAATAAAAATAGTGTAGTAGCCAAGGGGAAAATACTTCACATAAGATCTACCTGAATTATGGAGGTTTTTTGTTGCCATCGTGTGTGCATGTGAGTGTACATATAATATGTTCTAGTTGCTTATTCATTCAGATGAAAAATGAGCTTTCCAGCTAAAACCTCCTTGCCCTTTTTGGTCACTTATTCTAACCTTCAGATATTTACAAAGCAAGTTCTACATCTTGTTCCTATAATAAACGAGAATGGAACAAGAGAATGTACAAATTGCTCCATGGTGAATAAGTTGCCCAAATCAGGCCTACATTTATTCAACACTTGGGAATTTACTGACTGAGAGACAAATGGGTTGGCCTGTCTGACTTGCAACAACCATAAATTGTTTCCTTTTCTTTACCTGGTGATGATAATGGGTTTTCTTGATAGAAATTTGGCAGCATCTTACAGGTTCTATACAAAAATGAATTATGGGCAGGCACAGTGACTGGCCGGCTAGCATAAGGACAGGGAGACCTGGACTCTTGAGATAAAAACAGGAGAATCTGGATTATAGTTATTAGTTACTAGGTTGGTTCTGATATCTTGATGGAGTCATTTACTATTCCCCACATCAAAAAGGGCTAGGGATAATAAAGGAAAACATCCTACCCACCCCTCCCGGACAGGTTCATTTGAAGATAATAAACTGCATTTAAACAATGAATGTTTTTTTTAAAAAAACAAATTCCTATTTTGAAAAAGTAAATGAATGAGTAGCTATGGAAAGTACGTGACAAGTTAAAACACAACTTGCTTTAACTAAGAAAGACTTCTAAAGCATTAGTAAAAGTAAAGATAAGTAAAACTGGTAGATTAAAGAAAGAATTATTTTAATTGATCTACTGTGCAATGCTTACTTCTTGAGGAATAAGAAGTCTTTTTCCCCACATATAAAACTAGAATTTTCATCTGGCTGTAATTTATTTTAGCTACTTGGACATTAATTTCTTTTTTCCTATTGATTAAATTACTTAATTTCATTATGAATGTCATAATTTCAACTGGTTGTTTACAGGTACTTTCTTGTAAGCTATAGGTTGCTGAAAACAATACCTTGTGTCCTCTGATATTTCAGTTTCTCTTTTCAAAATAGAGGCTCATTGTAACACATTGATTAGTGAGATAATAAAGTGTTTCCTCTCTGTTTAGGTTGCACCCCGTACCCATGGAGGAGTGGGTTCAAATCCCACTAACGGTCAGTCTTGGAGAGGAAGGATGGTATTGTGATTTAATGCTTTAAATCACAATACCATCCTTCCTCTCCAAGATTGACTGTTAGTGGGATTTGAAATCACTAATCAGGCCTGGAAATCAGGTAGAGCTGGCTGAATGCTGCACAGCAACATTCCCAAACATTTGTTCAGATTCCATAGAATTGTTCAGTCCAACTCTGTCTGTGCTCTTTTTTTATTATCAACTTGTGAATAGTCCCCAAAATGAATTTTTGTGCTTACTCATGTTTGGGAAGTGGCTGTTGTTTGTGCACATGCCCTATTTGCATGCACACAAAGGTATTTGCTATTCATTATTTTTTGTGTTCCTGGTTTAAAAGTCTGTCATACATTGAGAGAGCAGAAACAATGCCATAGAATGTAAGTGACCAATCATCCACCATAAACGATGAATAGTTTAAACTAACATTGTGCAAATAGCCAGTGTGCTGAAACCTTTTTAGTTCTTTCAACAATCGTGAATAGCAAATTGATTTGTAAGAATAATACTTTGAATGAATCACTCACTATAAAATGGTCTAAAGTAATCATTTTGCAATCAGCTGTAAAATCAAGTGCTTTAGCTTCAATTTCCACTTTTCTGATATTGTGATCTGGGTACAACTTCAACCTCGCTGGATCTGATTCCCCCCTCCCCTTGGTAGAATTGGATACTAAATGTACTACATGCATACCTCCCAGGGATACTGTGAAGTTACTTCATTCATGTTGGTTTTGTGCTAGTATAAAAAGTGCTATGGAAATGGAATAAACACTGTTGCCAGAAATGTTAAATACTAATAGGCTGGGTCAACATCTCAATTCTTTCACATTATTGCTCAAAAGTTGTATATTCAAAATGTTTGGGAAGTCTCTTACAATTTGTTTTTGGTTTTTTTGCTTTAAAATTTCTTTTTTCTTTTTCTTTCAGAATTATGGGTTGGAGACTGAGAACCTAAGAACACTCTCTCACAAGCTGAATGCCTCAGCCAAAAACCTTCAGAACTTTATAACGGGTAGAAGGAGGAGTGGCCATTATGATGGCAGGGCCTCCAGAAGACTGCCAAATGATTTTCTTACCTCTGTTGTTGACCTGATTGGTGCTGCCAAGAACTTGCTAGCCTGGCTGGACAGGTAATTTAAAGCATTGCAAACTTTACAGGGCGCTAGAGATTCTTTTTATTGGTCTTCCCCCCCACACCCTCCTGTCTCTTTTTATCCCCCTACAGCATTTATTTTTTTCACTTGTATATTCAGTAGAACTTGAAGTGGAGAATGAATGAATTAGTACTGGCCCAGGGGCTGGGTACAGGATTTGGAATCTTTCACCTCCGGGTCTCTGGTTCAAATCTTATGCAACCTAAATTAATTAGTCCTGTTTCTAGTGAATAACTTTACTTGCCATAGAAATCAGCACTGCAGAGGATAGAGTCATCAGTTTTTGCAAACTAAGCCATAAATAAGCCTGTAACCTGAACTCTCCTGTAACCTGAAAAATAGTTGGTTCCATCAAGTCAGGCTCGAAGCAGATTTACATTGTAGCACGTTGAATATGCATTACTGTTCTTGATGCTGTGTACTTGCTCTTGGATAATCTTAAAAAGAAATTGTTGCTTATCCCTTGAAAAATATACCATGGGGGTACAATTCGTTTTCATTTTTTAGTTACTAAAACTAATGGAGCCCCGTTCGTTTTAGTAACTAATGTTACAAAAACAAATGAATAAGCAAATGATTGTCATTTGCTTTCATTTGTTTTCATAAATAATAATAATAAATAAATAATCAGTACTCATGTACAAGATGGCCAGAGCCATAATATGCATGCACACCCTTTTCCAAAATGGCACTGACGGTCTTGGCACCATTGCGGAAAAGAGCAGCCAGTATGCACATGCACAGTGGCCGTTTTGTGCATACGCAAACTGATAGTCCTTTTCCAAAATGGTGCTGACACTACTGGCACCAATTTGGAAAAGGTGTGCGTGCACACAATGGTCTGGTGGCCATTCTTTGCAGCAGTAATATTTTAATTTTTTATTTTTAATAATTTTTTTTTAAATGGAAAAAACTCTGGAAACAACTGGGTTTTCTATGAAACCCCCCAAAAAACTAACTGTTCTCGTGAAACGTAAATAAAAACAAAAACAAATGGTGTGCCTTCTTCACATCCCTTATAGTGAGGTACATTAAGGAGCCGGGATAGCAGCTCCTTTAGTTAAGGCAGAGCTAACTCTCTTCAGTAAGAGCCCCACTGATTTCAATGAGAGTTCTCGGGGCAATTTCCTCTGGCTTGCGACCGATGTTGATAGGGTTTTCTCTTTGGTCTTCTTAGTAAGAGAGAATCTGGTCAGGAAATGGTCAAGGTATGTGCTTCTCGTTTCACATTGTGAAATGGAGTAGTGGAAGATGTTTATTTTATGTTTTATTTATGTGTGTGTGTGCTTTTACGGGACTTAGCTCACGCATGTGCAAAAGGGGTGGCATAAATCTGCCCCCTGCTGGCTGCTTGTGCTGCAATAAACCCATGCACTATTCACACTGACATGGCTCTGACTGACTCACAGGCTAGTCAGTGGCATGTCAGTTACACAGCACCCCACTTCCCCGCTCTTGGCTCCCAGAGAGGGGAGAGGAGCGGAGCTGGGAAGCGGAGCGATGTATAACTGACATGACGCTGACTAGGCTAGTCAGTGGCATGTCAGTTACACAACTTCCCCCTTCCCTCGCTCTCGGCTCCTGGAGAGGGGAGAGGAGCAGAGCTAGGAAGCGGAGTGATGTGTAACTGACATGACACTGACAAGGCTAGTCAGTGTCATGTCAGTTACACAACTCCCCGCTTCCTTGGCTCTTGGGTCTCCAAGAGGGGAGAGACATTGAGCCGAGAGCCGGGATGCGGGGCGCTGTGTAACTGATATGACACTGTGAATAGAGCAGCGCGGGGAGCAGCTTCCCCAAGAGGCACCGGCTAACTCAAGCAGCAGTGTGGGGAGGGGGGAGAGCACCCCTCTGCTCGCTCCCCCCCCCCCGCCCGTTAGGGGCCATCGGTTGCGGGGAGGCTGCGGGGGCTCTTCCTCATGCTGCTGCTGCTTCTCTGAGTCTCTGCCTCGCCTGCGGTGGGCGCCCTGCCTGATGTCAGTCACTCCCTCCTCCCCTCCTTGGCCAGCTCAGCGACTCCTTCCTCCCTTCTCCTTGGGGGGAGGCTGATCCCCACAGGGCTCTAAGTGGGAGGAGGCCGCCCACCGGGACTGTCTGTGGAGGCTGGTGCCCTCTTCCCCTGCCAGTGCTGCAGGGTCACGGTCAGCCAGGGGAGGAGGTGATTGGGTGGCAGCAGGAGTCTCTCTCCCCGCTCTCACTAGGCTGCACCTTCCCCTCCAATTCTAACCCCCCTCCCTTCTTGTATACATGTACTAGAATCTGTTCCCATCTATATACTATCAGAAATCACTGTCACATGTTTGCATTGTGTTTTAAAAAACCGCAAACAAATTAGACAAATAAAAACTTACGGTTTTACAAACTTCGTTAAGGTGGTTTCATATCAAGCAAACTTTTACAAACCTGGAAATTGTATATGTTAAGGCTCCCGCCTTAACTTGCACACCTTGTAAGCACTGAAATTGTTGTATGGTGTCGCATACTCTGCTTGCTCACAACTTAGGCTCCATGCACCCACACTTTCCCTTGGTCTTTCAGCCCCAATCCTCTTCCTTTGCAGGTTGGGGAAAACACTAAGGGTTAGAGGTGGGACCCCGGGGCAATTACCGGATACCGGATTTACCGGTTTCCGGTTTCCCAAAAAACGGATTCTCGGATTAAATCCGGTATACCGGTACCGGATTTATTCCATTGATTTCAATGGGGCACTGTGTCCCCATTGAAATCAATGGAATAAAATTCCTCCCCCCTCCCCCTCCCAGGCTGTGCGGGTGGAAGGGGGGACACCCCCCACCCACCCTGACCAGCCTGGATTTAAAAAAAAAAAATTCCCCTCCGGCGGGCAAGTTCAAGAGCCCCGCCCTCAGCACCAGCGGCCGCGGCGTCCCAACAGCAGCTGGTAAGTATAGACCTGATCCCTGGGGGGGGGGGTGTTAACACCCCCCATCCCCCCCAGGGATCACCCTACTACAAGTTCCCACTGGATCCAGTACCTTCAGTTCAGCTCCGGGTGCGGCGGCGGGCAGTCCGGAGGCCTCAGCGCCGGCTGTGGCATCAGAGACGCTCTAGGCCTTCCGGGGAAACCCGGAAGTTCCCCGGAAGGCCTAGAGCGTCTCTGACGCCAACAGCCACAGCCGGCGCTGAGGCCGCCGGACCGCCCGCCACCGCACCCGGAGCTGAACTAAAAGGTACTTGATCCAGTGGGAACTTGTAGTAGGGTGATCCCTGGGGGGTGGGGGGTGTTAACCCCCCCCCCAGGGATCAGGTCTATACTTACCGGCTGCTGCTGGGATGTCACGGCCGCTGGTGCTGGGGGGAGGGCTCTAGGTTGAAAAATCCAGGCTGGGCAGGGTGGGTGGGTGGTGTCCCCCCTTCCACCCATGCAGCCTGGACTCGGGGAGGGTTTTTTGGTGGGTTTTTAAACTTTTTTACATTGCAGTCATTCATTTAAATGGCTGCAATGTAAAAAAAAATTCCGGTACCCGGAATCCGGTAACCGGACCGGATTTACCGGGTTGAATCTGATAATGCTGGTACGCCCAGTACCGGCATTATCGGATACCGGAAATGCCGGTGATCCCGCCGCTACTAAGGGTGCTTTTAAACGAGCATTCGCAAAAGCCGTCTCACCCATCTCACTACCTTGAAAGACGACAGATCGCTAATGTGGATGTGAGGGAGAAGAATTCCAGGGCCGGTGTGACATGCAAAAGACGCGGCTGCAAACCGCATGAAGCATTTAAACAAACCGGAAGAAAGGCGGCTGTTTAAAGGCTCAGCTGCGAATTTTGTCTCGTTTAAAAGCGCCCTAAAACTACGATGACACGCTCCTCTCTCTCCAATATTACATTGTTATTCTACTTCAAATGTGGCAATAATTTATCTTTTTTTAAAAAAACCCACTTATATTTGAAATATACAGTCTGTGGCACCACATTAAGTGCATCTCCCCATTGCACAGGTGACTAACACGATGTTAATATTCGAAGATCACATGACTAGATGGAGCACAACTGCATGGAGCACAATATTGATGTCATTTTGGAAGATGTACTTTAATGTGGTGCCACAGAATGGATATTTCAAATATAAGTTGTTTTTTTTAAAAAAAGATAAATGATTGCCACTTTCAAAGTAGTGTAACAATGTAATATTGGAGAGAGAGGAGCGTGTCATCATAGCTTTAGTGTTTCCCCCAACCTGCAAAGGAAGAGGATTGGGGCTGATAGACCAAGGGAAAGTGTGGGTGCATGGAGCCTAAGTTGTGAGCAAGCAGAGTATGCAACACCATACTACAATTTCAGTGCTTACAAGGTGTGCAAGTTAAGGCAGGTTTGTAAAAGTTTGCTTGATATGAAACCGCCTTAACTAAGTTTGTAAAACTGTAGGTTTTTTGTTTGTCTAATACCAGCGGTAGTAGCCGGATAGGCCCAGGAACTGTTGTACCTTTCTCTTATTATCATATTGAGCATAGTCCCACGAGACCTGTATTTTATCAAACACTGTCCAGATCTACCCATTTCCTACATCAAAGTACAGGTAGACCACTTCCCACAGTCCTATTTTGCATTTAGTCAGGTTCGCCATCAACCCTGCTTCAGCCAGGTTCTCTGTGATATTCCCCAGATGTTTTAGGTGTTTCTTTCACATGGGGCTGAAAAGAATGATATCATCTATGTATGTGGTGGCATAAGGAGCGTGTGGGGTTAGGACCTAGTCCATAAGCCGCTGAAAGGTAGCTGCAGTGCTGTGAAGGCCAAAAGGCATCCGTATGAGCTGGTACAGTCAGAAAGAAAAGAGTGCCAAATGCTGTCTTCTTCTGGGTGGCTTCAGACAGCAGGATCTGCCAGTATCTCTGTTAGGTTGACAGGTCTGTCTTCCCCCAGTCATTCCAACAGGGTATAAATGCGGAGCATAGGGTAGGCATCGAACTTCGACACCGCATTGACCCTGCAGAACAATGTGGACCCATCAGGTTTTCCCACCAACACTGGCTGGCTATGCCAGAGACTGCATGATTCTTTGATGACCCCTAGTTCCAGCATTCACTCTACCTCTCTCTTAATGAGTTCTCACTGGTGTCAGGGGGCTGGTTGTGGTGACTCTTGAACCACTTTCCCTGGTTTTGGCTCTATATGGTGGGCTACCAGGTCTGTGCAATCAGGCCATGTAGAAAAAATGTGTACATGCCACTGAGTTAGTGTTCATACCTGGTTCGCCTGTTTGGGTGACAGTGTCACCCACAGGGTTAGAATGGGTAGCTCTACTGTATCCCCAACTGAGGACACAAACTCAGGACTGTCTGGTATGGTCAATATCCACATAACCTGGCATTCCACCCACTCCTTCAGGAGGTTCACATGGTAGAAACAACACTCCTTGCCACTGCCCTGGTATCTGTACCTAATAATCGACTGGTCCGACTTGGTGGGTTATCTCATACGGCCCTTGCCACATTGCCATAAGCTTGGAGTTGGTTAAAGAAGCACTATGAGAAAGGGCTATACCGAATAGTACTTCTGATTACTCGAGCCATTTTCTGAATTTCCGGGTAATTGACCCGGGTACTCGGTGGCCTTTCGGCACCATTTCTGAAGTTCCAGAATTCAGCAGTGGAATTCCAGACCTTGGAAATCTTCAGAAGTTTGGAACGTGGAACTTGGAACTTCGGAAATATTTGGCACCAACTCGGTACCTCAGCAGGTGTTGCCATATGCAGCAGCTGCAGCCAGACAAAGAGATCCCTCTGGTTTGGCCTCATGGTGACAACCAAGCAGCAGGCAGAACAACAGTAGAATATGCTGGTCATACCACGTCTTCTGGGTCTCCTGTGCCTCCTTCAGGTTTTCCTTCACCGGGGTTCCTATATGCTCTAGTTGTGTCCTCAGTTGCAACACACGATGCACCACACTCTGTTGGTGCATGGAGTGGTCTTCACATTATTCCCTTAATAAGTTTAACATGATTCGGGGCTGGTGCCCATACAGGAGTTCAAAGGGTGAAAACCCCAGGGGTGCCTGTGGTACCTCCTGGTATGCAAAAATTAAAGTGAGCAATAATTCATGCAACCACTTTGGTTCCATCTGGATGAACCATTTCAACATACCCTTGAGGGTGCAAGTGAATCTCTCCACTAATCAGTCTGTTTGGGGATGACACACTAAGAAATGGAGAGCCTTAATTTTTAATATACTAAATAGCTGTTACATCACCTTCCCCATCAAGTTGGTCTGCTGGTAGGGCTGAAGTGGCAACTCTTTTTTCCGCTCCGCTATTTAAATCCACCATTTTGGAATTGCCTGCAACTTTCCGCAGCTTTTCTGCTGGCATTCTGCAAATTCTGCCCGGCATTCCACTAATTCGGAAACTCTTGGAACAAACTCGGAAACTGTTGGAACAAACATTGTTTCGCTACTTCGCAGTGTCGAAGGAAATTGCAGAAGATTGAAACTGTTGGAACAAACATTGTTCTGCTATTTTCGCAGCCGGTGGAAGTAGCGGAATGAACGCCTCTATTGCACCATGCCACTCATTGCGGAAGAGCTTTTTCTATCAGAAAAAGCTACCACTGCGGTTTGCTGCTTCAGCCCTATCTGCTGGTCCATAAGTATTTCCTGAGGGAAGCCCACTTGGGTAAAAATCTTTAATAATACCCTGGCCACTTCCACAGCTCATCTGGACAGCAAGAGTATAGCCTGTGGGTAGCGAGTGGTATAATCAACTATTACCATTATATAGGAGTGCCCCATGGCCGATTTCTCAAGGGGCCCCACTAGGACCCTTTTCACATGAGACACCCCTACCCATCTCCACACAGGTTTGCTCCACCCATCACCCACCCACAGAGCAATGGGCTCCAATGCCTGATACTAGGTGGGTGGAGATGGGTGTGCGCCTGTGGGAATGGGTGCACACCCATCCCCCCACCTACCACAGTTGGTTTTAAAAGGGCATAGGTCCATCCCAATCCTATCAAATCCCATCCCAATCTCCCTTTTGGGGAGCAGGTGGAAATTTGTGGGAACTCACCCATTGGCATTCTGGGCATGCTAGGCAATACTGCTGTATGGTTTCCCAAACCCCAGGCCAATAAAACAGTTGAATTACTCTATCCCATGTTTTTGTCGGCTCAGATGCCCTGCTCATAGGACTTCATAAGCCAGCTGCATCACCTCCCCCGTCACTTCACTGGGGGTCACTAAATTTCTTCTCTCTTCCCTTCTCAGAGCCACCCTTTCAGCCTTATACAGCTGATCCTGATCCAGTTCAAAATACGGCCAACATTGCAATACCCAGGGATTCACCTATCAGATATTGTGGCCCTTATTGTTCACATTCGTTCCACTGGGCTGAAATTATGTTGAAGCTGGCAAACCCTCAGTGTCCCTGGGGTTCTTATAGGGTTTCCCCCAGAGCACCCAAGGTGTGGAGGAGGTCAGGCAAGGCCCTCCAATCCCTTCCCATGATCATTGGATACACCAGGTCCAGCAAGACTTCCTCCTCCAGAGTGACAATCACTCCTGTTAGGGATGCCTCTATTTTCCACGTGGGGTATGTCCTAACATCTCCATGGACACACCGGATCTGCAGCCAGGGCCCTGAAATGGGGTTAGTTCCTTCAACACCATTTCACACCAGCATCAGGCTGCACCTGGTGTCTATCAAGGCGGGATACTGCCTCCCTTCAATACAGGCTGGCAACACCAACTGGATTCTAATCCCCTGGAGTGTGGTTCCTTCACCCACCCAAACATCTGCATACAGGCAGTCCATAAGAGGACAGTCCTTCTACCAATGGCCCATAAGGGTGTCCACCACGGACCCTATTCGTATTTTGTAATTTTGTTATCATTATTTCTCTTCGTATTTAATAATTTTGTTATATATAAATTCATTATCATTATTAACTTTGGTTATTTTTTCCCATTGATTTTTATGTGAAATTGATTTCTGGCTGTAACGTCTTACAAATTCTGATTTTAACATAATTTTATAAATTTCCTTAAATCACTTGCAGGTGTTCCTTCTGTTTAAACTATACAGGTTTTACTAGATGCAGAGTTCTGGTTTTTGGAGCATTTATAGAGAGAGTGAAGAACACAGGAGGAGGTGGGAAGAGCAGAGGAGGAGCAGGTGCCAGAGGCACTGGCAAAGTCTTCAGTCATTGGCACCCCAAAATCTGTGGGGCATACATGGGGGAGAGTAGGTGCAGAGTTCTGCTTTTTGAGCACTTGCAGTGAGGCTGAAGACTACAGCGCACAGTCACATGCACAGAGCACTAAGCCAGCCTATAAGCCACACAAGGTCTAGCCATTGTGGGGGCTGTGCAGCTTGACAGAAGCTTATATTTTCTCCCCAGTGCCCACCCCCAAACCTCCCTGATTGCAGTGATTGGGTAGTACTGGCAAGCTGGAAGCCTGGGAAGCATCTCCAGAGAATGAGTTTATACCAGAGATTCTCTTATGTTTGTCACAGTGGTACAATATGGTTTTTTGATGCCAGTTGGCCAGCAGAAATGTCAGTCATGTATCTTCATTCTGTACTGTGCCCACCCCAACCCCCATGTTTGTTACTAGGAAATTGGAAGCATCTGCTCAGGAAAGAGCCAAAAAGAGATTATCTTATATCCTCTGCCACAGTGCTGCAGGGTGTGTTTGGGATGCCAGTTGACCAGCATGGATGTGTCAGTCATGTCTCTTGATTACTGGGCTACTTCCCCCTCCTCTCTGCCTTGCTGCCCAAAGTCCTTCATGTCCTGAAGCTTTAGTATTTGTCCCAAAAGTTTCAGCACTTGTATTTACACACATTCTGTTAAAATTACAAATGTTCAATTGCTTATAAAAATGGGGCCCTTTATCCAATCTTTCTGAAATTTGGCAGGGATGATCCCTTGCATGAGAGGTACATTGAATTCAAACTTCATCCACGTTGGATGGAGAACAAAGATTCTACAGCTGGAAATGTGTGCGCAAACCACAAAGCGTACATTGCTTATAGAATTGGGACCTGCTATCCAATCATTCTGAAACTTAGCACAGCAGATCCCTTGTATGAGGGGTGCAATTGTTCCAAAATGCATCCAAATTAGATGGACCGAGAAGAAGTTACATCCAGAAATGGATTAAAAACCATAATGGTTATAAAATCTGGACCACAAATCCAATCCTTCTGGACCTTGGCAGGCAATTTCCCTTGGGTGAGGGTACAACCTGTCCACAGATTATTAAAATCAGACACAAACCAAAAAGGTTACAGCCTAAAATGTGTACCCCAAAGTCAGGAAATAAAAAAACAAATACAAATTTCTTTGTTCATTCTTAATTATTTAATTCGTTATCGTTATTACAAAATATTTTAATGAAAATGATAAATTCATTATTGTTACAATAATGAACATGAAATGCACGCCCTAATGGCCCGATTCTCCATATGTATAGCAGACCGAACCCCGTGCCATGCTTGGAACTGCCACCTTTTCTGGGCCTACCTAGGACCACAAGACCCTCTGGGACCACAAGACCCTCTGAATCCAGGGGTCTGGCAACCGGGGTACCCATGCCCCTTCTTCTTGTGCCTCTTAGGGTACCCCTTTTTTCTGCAGTCTTCTTCCTCCGGGATCCCTCCCTGAACCTCCCTGCCATGGGCGTAATCAGGGAGACTGCCCCCTTCTTTGTTCAGGCCATTTCCCCTTCTCGGTAGGCGGCCTGGAAAACTTTGTGGACTTGAAATTTTCCATGCAGTTCACCACCACCTCCAAATTGTCGTGGGTTTGTCCCAGAGTACACAGTTCTGCCCCTCAGGGGGTTGAGGAACAGGATATGGGTGAACTGTTCAATAAGGAGCATCTCAATTACCTGGTCCATTGTTTGCTCCCTCAGTTTTAGCCATCGTACACAGTTCCAGCACAGCCATTCTGCTACGGCTCATGGTTGTGTGTCCAGCCTATAACATTCTTCCTGAAACAGTCTCCTATAGGTCTCGTCCAAGATAGATAGTTCTTTCAAGATGGCATCCTGAACCTTGTTAAAAATTCAGATTCCAGGGTGTCATAGATGGCCTGGGAGGAACTAGTGAGCCAGGGAGCAAGAATGATGGCTAGCTGATTCTCAGGCCACTAGTTGGATATGGCCACCCTCTCGAAAGTCCTCAGGAAGGCCTCTGGGTCATTTTTGGGGCCCACCTTATTAAACTTCACCTGTATTACTGGAGTTCAGAAGCCCCCTTCCACCTCTGGTGCCCTCACTGAGGTGGCCATCAGCATAGGCATGAAAAGCAATGCCGTCTGGGTGTGGGAGTTTGCTAGCTCCTGTAGCAGGTGGTGTTGCTCCTGCACCACCTGCTGTGTTGGGAGGTCAGCTGCTGCACCAGCTGTTGTGTCTTTGCAGCTTGGGTCTTCTGGCTTTCAGCCAACCACTTGGCCAGTTGGTCCACTTCCATGGCCTCCCTTATCCTGCAGTCACTCTTTCATTCCTTCCTCTGTCTCTCCCCCCATTTTTATTCCCCCCCCCTTTTAAAATCCCATTCACAAGAGCTAGGAATTGGGCAATGCTCACATTCTTCACCACTGTGACTCCAGGGGCCGGGTCTCTGGGGTGATGTCCAGACCTTTTGGATACCAGGTTGGGGTTTACTCTGTGGGGTGATATTGGGGTTATCTGTGGGGACCCAGGGACTTGCACCCTGCCTCTGGTTAGGTTGTATGTCTTAACCCTCATTCCCCTCTATCTAGATAACAGCCTATTGTATTTATTCAATACCTGCACTTGGCTGTGGAGAGATCTTCCACCATTGATTGCCTCTCCAGGACATGGCTTTCCCTGGCCTCATCCTCAACCCCCCCCCCAATTTCCCAGGAGCTCCCTCTGGGGTGGCTTTATGCCTGGGTACATATGATGACTGTGCCTGGTGGAGTTCCATGCTCCAGGGCTCATCTCACCTGGCATGGCCTGATGATGTTGTCCTGCTGTGCCCCCTGTTCCTCTGGTCGCCGACAGGCCTAAGGGAGGTGTGGCAGCAGCCTCAGATGCACATTGAACAAGAGGGGAGACAAGATGGAACACTGCGGACACCACAGGAGGAGGCCCTAAGGGGGGAAGGGTAACAAGCAATCTCCCATTACCACCACCTGGGACCTCCCTGACAGGAATGAGCGGAACTACTCAAGAGCAGTCCCATGCACCCTTGCCAGGTCCCGCAGCTGCCTCAAGAACATCCCATGATCAACTGTAACAAAGGCCGCTGAAAGATCTAACAGGATAAGCAGGGCACAATTCCCCATGGTGATCTCCAGGCATAGATCATCGTCCAAGACCACAAGTGTGGTCTCCATTCTATACCCTGGATGAAAGCCTGAACTGAAATTGGTTCAGGAATCTGATAGCACTGAGGTGAGCCTGAAGCTGATGAGCAACCACCTATTCAATAACATTTCATAAAAAGTGAAGGTTAGAGACAGGGTGGTAGCTGGCCAGGGAGTCAGCGTCCAAAGATGGTTCTTGAGCAGGGACTGGAGAACAGTGGTTTTGAGGGTGTCTGAAAACATACCCTCCTGAAGGGAGACATTGACAACACCATCCAGCAATGGCCCCACTATCTCCTGGCTGGCAGTGATATAATTCACAACTGGTTGCCCGCATCAGTCCAAGCACATTCCCCACATTGGTGGGCAATACTAATTGAAACTGATCCAAGCAAACAGGACAAGGCTGAGCTTCTACAACCCCAAACTCTGACTGCATTTGAAATAGCAGCACCCAAGTCGTGGTGAATGAGCAATTTTATCTGCAGAGTAATTAATAAAAATGGCACAGCAGGCAATAGATTAAACTAGTTCACAGGAAGACCTGCCAGATTAACCGGCCATTCACCACCCAGAACAGCTCTGCAGGACAGGACTTTGCAGATGTTATGATAGCAGAGAAAAAAGCCTTCCTTGCCACCATCACAGCCACGGCATAGTCCTTCAAAAATTATCTATGCCACAATTGGTCGGGTGCAGCACAAGTCAAGCACTATCTGTGATCTAACGGCATACCCTCCTGCTTCAGCTGCCTCAATTCTCCCGTATACCACAGGGACCTATGCTGCCGCAGTGGTGGGAGCTGACTCCTGGGTGCAACCATGTCAGGATATAATTCCACAAAGCAACCAGGTCATTAACAGAGTATATCAATAAACTCCCCCACCAGAACTTCTCTCTAGTGGACTGAGCCATCAAGATCAGTGGGCATTTAAGAGTAGGGGAGGATAAAAACCTAAATAAATAAATTCCCAGAGAGTTCTGGAAACCAGTTGGATCCATTAGTCTCTGGGGGCAGACCAACCTAAGCCCGACGAGGGCAGAGATCTGGCCCTTCAGGAGGTAATTGTCCAATCATGACAACAGTGTTGTAACAACACCCCAATAATCAGAACCCCGATTTCCAGGCTGGAGCAAAACATCAAATCCAACGTTTGTCCCACCTCTTGTGTCGGGCCGGATATTATTTGGAATAGAACCATGGTTGTCATGGAGACCATGAAGTCCTACTCTGGCCCCTAAAAGGTTAGTCTTGGCCTGTATGTTGAAGTCACCCAAGACTCATGTGTGACCTGTTGTTCTGGGGAACCTTGCCTACCTACTGAAGCCCTGGCTTATGGAGGCCTACAGCATTACCTGCACCCTGGAGCAAAGGTACTTAAGCAGGTAGTTGAGCACCACCTGATTTATTGTGGCGAGAGCTTTGGGGGTTTGAAGAAGCCCTGGAGAGCAATCACGTCCAGGATTGATTTCCAGCTGGAGACCACTCCCCTGCTAAACACCACCGCCTGTGTTCTCCACAACATCTGTGAGACTGGGGGAAGGCTGCGTTGGAAACACTCCACCCAATCCCCCGAGTTAGCTCCAGTGAGCCAGTGCCCCTGTTTTGGAACCAGAGCAGAGTAGCACATAGCTGGAGAGATCCGGGACAGCTTTAAACTGCACTGGTATCACAAACACCCAGCCTTAGATGGATCTAGATTAGAGGGATCTAGGAATGGATTAGATGGATCTAGCTCTTCTGCACATTCTTGGACCTGCCGGCATCATCTTTGGAAAGGGTTGCGCATGTGCAGAAGAGCGGCTCAGCCCTGCTGGCACCATCTTTGAAAAGGGCAGCCAGAACTGAGCTGCTATTCTGAGCATGCTCAAGGCTTTTTTTCTTCTCCTTTTAAACGGCAAAGCTGGGAAGAGGCACAGTGCAGAGCACAGCTGGGGTGTGGGGGTGGGGGGTCGGGACCCTCCCCAGACAGTGAATAAACCTCTTCCTGACCCCCGCTAGACCCCCAAACCTCTGACCATGGCACAGCCCACCCCTTCCTTCCCCCCTGAGACAGGGAGGTCAGACGGGGGGCTTGTCTTTGCCCCCTGCTCACCTCCAGTCCCCGTGCGAGGCCCCTCCCCCTGCCTGCAACCCCAGGCCCCTCGAATTCTTGCCGGTTCCCAATAAGGAGGGTGTTTCTCGTCTCGAGGCAAGATGAGAAAATCCCCCCTTCTCGTCGGGAACCTGTGAGAATTATGAGTCAAATTTCAACCCTAAGAAAAACCCTCCCACAGATAGGCTGCATGTACCCTGTTGGGGTATCCACCAAGGAACACGGCCAACGTGTCCAGCTTAATGTGTTCAGGCCAGTCATGGGTCCTGCAGCTCCCTGGTCTTGCCTTACAGCCCCAAACCTTTCATGCCATCTCCTCTCTGAAAGGGCTTTGCTCAAAAATTCTCATTGCACCTCTTGTGACAGGAGACAGAGGCATACAGACCCCTGCACTTGTCGCACGAGTGCCCACATTTGCAGTGGGGAAAATGACACTCCCCACAGTTGAAAGCCCAGCATACATTCTTACCTGCAACCCGCCTCTGGGTACCTGCGAGCAGCACTCCGTTCGCCATGTGTGTGTCCTGCACCCGCCTGTGAGGGGCCATGATCTGGGAATGCACGTTATAATCTATTACATCCCAGCACATATGGGGGTTAGACACTGCCTTCCACCTGAACTGCTCATCATATTCCAACCATGCAGTTCCCCCAAAATCCATTTAGGCCTCCTGAATTGTTGTAGAATATGGTATGAGCTGCTAAGCCCTCACCTGGTACCTGTAGGCCACCACCCCATGTATATATAGAACCTCGCTGACTAATAGTCCCACGTCTTGGGGACCTGTGGCCTCTTAGTCTTGGCCTTAGTGCCCTTCTCCACCTCATCCTCAGGCTCATCCCCATCCAGTAGCATGAAGATATCAATAAACTCCCCCACCAAAACTTCTCTCTAGTGGACTGAGAAAGATGCTCACCTGGCAGGAAAATTGGGGTAGCATAGTTGTATGTGGATGGATCCATCCCGTAGCCACCCGCGGTGGGTTGTGTCCCCACCCTAAGTGACCCCATATCCCACAGAGGAATTGTGGCATCTTGCCCCCAGATGAAGGCCAGCCACCTTCTCCTAGTACCCCACTATGCCTTTGGAAGCCCCAGTGTCATCACTACCACCCCCCGCCACCACCAGTACCGCAGCGTTAGCGGCACCTGAGGCTACCACTCCCCCAGTCCTATTGCCATTTGCTCCTGCGTGTGTGTGTGTGTGTGTGTTCCTGCTGAGGCTCCACTTTCTGTGAGCTAGCTGGTTTGCTGACCGATGATCCTTGTGGCCCAAGTCCTGGTGCCGGATTCTCTCCCTGTGCTCCAGTATCCTGCAAGTGGGACTGTTTATGAGTGGCTCCTCTCCCCTCCCCCTCCTCGCCATCCTTTTGATTGGCCTACCGGCTGTGCAATGTATCAGCCAGCATAGACACAAATTACTGGAGGTCAGCATGGGGCTGCTCCACCTGCCTCACCCCTGGAGCAAGGTTTGGTGGGGTTGGAGTGACCTTGGCCCATTTAGGCCTGTGGGGGGTCCTGCCCTATTGTAAAATTATCCTGCCAGCCATAGCCCTGCTCAGCGACATAAATAAAACAGTAAATTCATACTTTATAAATACCAAAATAATAATAAATAATAAAATAATAATAAACTCATATACATAAACATGTATATTTATGGAACATCATACCTCATAAATATATAACCATAAATCTGTTGGTTCCTTATGTCCTCCATTTTATCCCCATCTCATTAATTTCCTAAAATGTAATCATTTAATTAATTTCATTTAATTTTTTCATAATTTAATACATTTCCTGTAAACTTGGTTCCTTCATCCTCCATTTCATCACAAAGGACCCCATTCATAAACAAATAACCAGATTCAGAGTCTGGGAGTGCTCCCCGATTCTGAGCTCTGCCTGGATGTTCAGGTGGGGGCTGTGGCGAGGAGCGCTTTCTGCCAATTATATCTGGTTTGGAGACTTTGACCTTATGTCTCAGACTCTGACTTGGCCACTATCATCCATGCTTTTATAACCTCAGGACTTGACTACTGTAATGTGCTCTACTTGGGGCTACCCATGGCACTGGCTCGGAGACTGTAGCTAGTGCAAAATGCAGCGGCTTGTCTCCTTATGGGGATGGGCTGCCAGGAGCATATTACACCGGTGTTCCGTTCTCTGCACTGGCTGCCTATAGTCTTCCTGTTCTGGGCCCGATTCAAGGTGTTAGTGTTGACCTTTAAAGCCATACAAGGCTAGGGCCCTAGTTTCCTGCAGGACCGCCTCACTCCCCGGGCTCTGGATCAGCCCCTGTGATCGACCGGGGCACCTTTCTTGAGGTCTCTCTGATTTCCCGGGGGGCCACTATGGAGAGGGCATTCTCGGTGGCTGCACCAAGGCTGTGGAACTCCCTCCCAGCAGAGGCCCAGGCGGCCCCAGACCTCTCCTCTTTCAGGCAACTTTGTAAGACCTAGCTGTTCCATCAGACTTTTGGCGAGAGAGACAGGTAAGGTGGGAGGGTGAGGGATAGGGAGGGAAGGGTTTTTTGTTTTGTTTTTGTGTCTCCCCCCCCGTAAGTGTTTTGTGTAAAAGTTTTATATTTGTATTTTATATGTTTTTAGATTGTAAGCCACCCCGAGCTGCTGTGCAGGAGGGGCAGGGTATAACATTTTCAAAATAAATAAATATTTCATCCCATATGACCCCTGTTCCTAAACAAATAGCCATAAATACCCCAGTTCCTTATGTTCCCCATTTAATTTCATTAAATTTCATTTAAACATGTCAATTTCTTCTTTTTTTATTGAATAAACTTGTGTTTTTCAGTCCAGTCTCAAAATTAGGCAGTAGGATATTTTAAAATTACGTAAATTTAGAGAAGCCAGCATATGCAAATGTATGCAAATTATTCTGGGATTGCCCATAAAGGGGAGGGGGAAGAGAACCATAGTAGTGTGATAAACTATACCAAGAGGGAGGGATGGGGTACAAAACCCAGCTAATTGCTTTTGTGTATGTGCTCGCCAAGTTTTGAAATATGCACACATGCACAAGCTCACTCCAACATGCTGAGGGAAAAATAGAGGGAACTTGGATGGGTGCCCATTGCTTTGGGATTGCAGTTATATAAAAATATAAGAAACAAAACAAAAATTCCTACTACTATTGAGATGCTATGTAACTCCAAAACAAATAGCATTTTTAATATTACACCCCTCTTCAGATTTTGTTGATTCATTTTTATTTCTATATTTTCAACAAGTGATAGCACTGATTTCTGAAGTTGTTGCCATATGTTACATAGACAGGCTGATGATGGTATAGTTACCCAGTATGGAAGTTACAGAACAGACTATTTCAGAGAAATCACTCTTCGGTTTGCTGGTGGAATGGTTCAGTGCAGTTATGGTTTTGAGTTAAGATCCCAACTTCCTTATAAAACTATTGTCCTCCTCTGACAGGTCTCCATTTGTCAGTGTGACAGAATACTCACTGCTGAAAAACAACATCGTTCAACTGTGCCTGGAATTAACAACCATTGTGCAACAGGTAAGAGATGGTTAACAATATATTACAGGCTTTCCCACTATTGTTTCATGTCATTAGAGGTACTTGTATGTCTGTGTAGCATCTGTCACAACCACAACGTTTGTTTACCAGTGATATTAGCAGAGTATGAGTATGTGCTTATGCTTGAACTTTCAAGAAGATCCTCTTTATCCCAACATAAAAATTAAAATATTTATTACATCCTCTTTAACCTTTTTATCTACTGCTCCTATTCCCTCAGGACTTGTTCTGGTTCCCTCTTTGACCCTGTTCTTTAGAACATGATTCTCTGCCATATGCTGCTCCTCCCTCCCTACACGTTATTGCTTAATCCCTGTTTATATTGGTTAGGCAACGTACACATACTTTATTCTCCTAGTTTTTTTCATCATAGACAAGTTCAGTCAGATCTCTAATTATTTTTTCTGCAGGCTCCCTCCAAATATTTAATGTCTATCCATATTTTTCTAATTTTCCATAGTCCTTCTGCTGCATTTTGTAGAACGGAGCTAAAAGTGAATGAATAGCAGAGAAGGACATATCTGTATAATTACAAATAGTTTTGTAAGGTAAATTCTACAATGTCAGACACCAGGGGTAATTGGAACCAGAAAGGGACATGGTAAATCAGAGATTCAAGAAGAGAACCAGAACACTCCAAATACCAGCAATCACCATAACTGGATCAGCGGTCTTAGGATGGGACACTCAAGAGCATAAGCCAGAGATCATCGTAGGGAAACCACCCCCATTCAGAGAACCTGGGAAAGAACCAGCATGGAGCCTGGGAATAGCTCCAAAGATAGAGATTCGGAAGGAGGAGCTGAAATTGCCACAAGGCACAAACAGGGAGAGCAGACTAGATCACAGCAGAGAAGGAAACAGCAACAACAACTATCTAAGCATGAAAGATACAGCATAAGTAGTTTGAGGACATGGAAAAAGTGAAGTAATACACAAGGGGTGTTTTCAGATGTGACTGGTCCCGCCACGGAGTGCTCCGTGCATTAGCAGGAGCTATCACTCTGGCTAGAATTCAGCTCAGTTGCCAAACAAACATTATGGTGGCCAGGCTGGTGAGGAACGGGGAGACGTATGGACGTACATCTATGTGGACCACCCCCTCCCCTGATGGACAGCCATAGCAACTTATGACAGCTGTCATGGGTGCCTGGAAGTGCCGCTACTCCAGACTGGGTAAGTACAGTGGGCCATCATCCATGATGTCCCACTTCACTGCCGGTCAGGTTGCCCTTACTGGATCGGTGATGGTGCTTAGCCTGGGCTGTGAGTTGGAGGTGGTCCTGACTCACAGCCTGAGCTAATGCCATCACCAGCCAGGTAACAGCTTGGGGTAACATCTGGTGGGCGCCTTTAGGCATGACGGTGGCACCTGGTTTAATCCACACAAAAGCAGATTAAACCATGCCAATGGCACAAGTAGTACGTCTGAAAACACCCAAGGACAACAGAATAAGCCATAGGATAAGCACTCTAGACACAGAAAGCAATATATATGCAGAGGAGACACCGTGGGCCACCATACATAAGCAAAGCAAGGTAATAGCTGAGCAGCAGACTCGGGACCACAGAGAGGATAGAAGGTAGCTACAGTACATGAGGGGAAAACAGTTGGTCACAGAGCAATGGAGTCTGAGATACAAGGATTGAGGCTACAGAACACAGGGGAAAGCCAGGCAGTCATGAAGCAACAGACTCCAAGCACAAGGGGAAGCCAGGCAGTTGCAAGGCACTAGATTCCAAGATACAGAGAGGATTGAGACTACAGGACACAGGAGAAAGTCAGGCCATGATGGAGCAACAATACTCAAGGGAAAAGACAAAGACTCAAGCAACAAGACAAAGGAAAACCAAACAGTTACAGAGCAATGGATTTCAAGATATAGGGAGGATTTGGGCTACAGCCAGCCATGAGGAGAAGCCAGGCAGTCCTAGAGCAGCAGACTCAAAGTACAAAAGGAAACCAGAAAGGCACAGAGTAATAGGTACTGAGATACAAGGAGGGTTGTGGCTACAGGACATAAGGGAAGCCATACAGACACAAATGGAGAGACTCAAGACATGAGAGGAGACAAGTCTTACACAGAGCAACAGACACCGAGTTGCAAGGTGGATTGGGGTCACACAATACAAGGGGTAAACAAGGTTAACAAAACCCCAACATAGAGTGATACAACCTGACTCCATAAGCATGGATCAGAACAGGATGTATGGGCCAGAACAACCCCACAAGGAACAGATGCTCCACCAGCTTTCTTTTACTCATAGTATGACTTATATAAAGCTGGGAGCCAATCAGGAAGCTGGATGGGCAGGGTTACAAACACAGTAAGGAGGAAGAAACACAAGAGAATCTTTCACCAAGACCAATCAGGTGGTGGCACTGGGGAAAAGACACCACCATCCTGGACTAGGGGTTCAAGGTCTGGCCCCGACATCCAGTTTACTTCCCTGGTGTTCATGACGCTTTTATTTACGTACATGTTTTCTTGAGCAATCACCATGATTATGAGTACAGTATCATATGAGTAGGTAAAATGGAATAAAGAACATTTGTCAGGTTGAGGGCGACCTTTGGTGGATAAAGACCAAGGTAGAGTGGTGGCAGGACCACAGTCAGAATCGGGTTCAAGTGAGATCAGACATTGCTCAAGAGACAATTCAAGAAAAGGAGTCATGAAACTGGTGAGGGGGTCAAACCAGAGATCAAGGCAAGCCAAAAAGTGAAGCCAAAGGACAGTCCAGAGAGCGAATCTAGGAATGAGCCAGGAGGTCAGTCCAAATAGGGACCAAGATTTGGGCTGGGTAGGAATGGAGAACAGGGCCTGAAGGACAGGCAAACAGAAAACAAGCTCAGAAATGGGTACACATGCAAGCTGGAAATGGAGCTATAAGACAGGCGGGCAGGACATAGGACTGGTAGGCAGCCAGAAGGTCTAGGAACTGCTGGGCAGTTTCTATATGAGCAGTGGCCTGTCAGAAGCTCAAGAGGCAGAATAACCCATTGGAACCATGTTGCAGCAATTATAGTTTATATTTTCCTCCCCTGCTGGCACGGCCCAATAACAAAGCTGCTAGAGCTGCTACTTCTGGAGCCAGATGAGCCAAATTCAGGACCCCAAGATCCTTACAGAGATTTTGTTCCTCATCACTACTGAACGTGTACAGACTGCAGCAGCAGCAGCAGCAGCAGCAGAAAATGGGTCATGGGATGAGTGAGGAGTTCTCATAAATGGACTTCAAGTAATCAGTTGGAGCACAGCAAGAATAAAACACACTAATTAAAATTTGTGGGGAAAGTATTTATGAACTACACGTACGGCATCTATTTTACAGAGAGACTTAGACAATGTTCTTCTGAGAATTATTTAATAAAAATGCCCTGCTGACTTTCTCCCATTAAAATTCCAAGCTATTAAATAAGCAAAAACAGATTTGAAGAGGATTATATTGCAAACACTACACAAGACAATCCTCCGATCTGGCAAAATAGCTAATTCAAACCAGAATAGTTATGCTTGCAGAATTGTAAAAAAAAATCTTCTAAAGCAACACAAATAATAAGCATATGGTTGTAGAAATTGTTGACTGTAAATAAGACGAGCTTGTAATAAAATGTAAATACGATATGTTTGAAAGTCTTGAATCAAATTCACATAAGTGGCCTGGAAAATATACTGATGTCAGTAGACTGGCATTGTAAGCTTTGCATTAAACACAGTTCATCTCGGTGGTTTATTAACTTTTTGCTTTTTCCCTTGTTGCTGCTCTGCTACTCCAGAACTAGGCAGGCATCATTTTCAGCTACTCCAGTCATATTTTTAAATTTAAAAATGCAACTGTACAATGACTGTATGATAGCTCTGTATCTCAGCAAAGGTACATGTCATTGCACAGAAGACATAAATGCTATTTAAATGCATTGATGTGAGATTTGCTCTGTAATTAAGTAGATAAGCTCAGTAGCTCCCTGTAACAGTGGCCCTTTTTACATGGACTACCGCTTGGGGGCGATCCATGTGCAGGCAGGGGTGCGGCTGCAGACACCCATCCCCACGCACGGAATAACCTGTGCTTTTGCCAGTTGCTCCATGCATGGGGGTGAGGGGTAGATGGCGATGCATGGGGATGCATTGGTCGTGGGAGCACACACCCATACACCTCCACGTTTACACAAGATGCTCCCCCTCAGACAATGGGTATCCATGTGTGGGAGCGTCTCGTGTAAAAAAGGCCTAAGTTAAGCATTGGTGCAATAAATAATAATAAATAATAATAGTAATAAAAGTAGATACCATGTCATGTAATTGACATTTTTCACATATTGATAAGTATTATGTAATCTTTAAAACGGCATCCAACTTCCCCAGTAGTAGCATAGAAAGTCTGGTACTGAAATTTAAGAAATGGTAACATTCAAATGATTGTAGATACCATATAATTTAAATTTTAAAATACTGTAGTATTTTTGGAGTCTGATCCTACATTTTTAAATAATTCTTATTGATATCAGTGGAAATTTCAAAATTCTTGGTAGAAACTTTAGCCCTAAAAATTAATACTCACTGACTAATAAAAATAGTATGTTCTTAAAGTCTAATTTAAATAATGATGATGCATTAAAAAAAATCAATAAATAGATCTTCTGGTATGAAATGTGGATCCCAAAAGCTGAACAAAAGTAAAAGTTTTGCAATCTAATATAAATTTAAGTATGCAGTGTAAGCACACGCTTCTGTTCTCTCAAATTAATTCATTCTGCTCTACAAAACAAGAAAATTTCAGATTTACAATATATATGAGTCCTTTATTCTTTGACCTGAAATAATTAAGTTTGCTGTGAACGGAGCTCAAGTTGTGTTTCCGACACACAATGGAGAATTTAGATCAGAATATTAGCTCTAATATCAAACTATAAGTCTTTCTGTGATTATTTTGTTCTTTTGGTACTTGGAGGGTTAAAAGGAGACAGTGTCTAATAAAATGGATATTCTGTTTGAAGTATATTAAACTGGTAGGAAATAATTGCCTTAGGCATTGCCAACCAAGCTGACTAATTGAATACTTTTTGCACTGTGAAAAGGATCAGTTTGAATACAGAGGAAACATCAAAGGGATACTTGACCATGATGTACAAATAGAAATTCTTCCATATCCCTGGGTTCCTTGGCTGATGAGAATGTGATAATCTCTAGCTTCACTCTTTAAACGTTAGTTTTTTATTATTGTGAAAATATTTTTCTCCCTCAAAACTGTGGGTGAGAGCCTAGCTCCACTGAACTCAGTGGCAAACCTCCAATTGACTTTAGTGGAGCCAGGATTCCTTCCTGTGTCTATTGAGAAAAAAATGTCGATAAAGGAAATGCTAGTTCTGCTAGCAGTTCCAGTGGTGTTAAAGCCTCTTGAGTAGCGTTGATTTCATTTGTTTTGTGGGATTATTAGAGCCTAAGTATATGGCTTTCTATTAAGATACACGAAAAGAGCTTTTAATCACTGCAGGTACAGATACATTACAAACAGCTTTTAAATTACCATAAGTCCCCATTCTCCAGTCACTTCAGTTTAAGACATTATGTACCTGTAGCCAATCCATGTTTTATCTCTGGCATGCCTGGATCAAAGCCTCAGGCTCTCCTGTCAGGAAGACATGAAACTTGGGTTTCCCTAACCACCTCTCTTCTGTGAGGCTGGCTTTTGAATATGTCACAGCCAAATGATTGCTGCAGTCCTTTTCTTGTCTTTTCCCACCAGCTGTTCCCCATTCTCAGGGGTCTTACTTTGGTTTTTCTGCTAAGCCCTGCAGCTTTTGCTTGGCCAAGGCCTGTCTTTGCCTGACTAGGGGAGACGTCAGGCTGCTGTCTACCAAAGCCAAAGATTTCCCTCTGTTTCTACATACATCCCCCTTGCTTAACCGGCTCAGTCTCGGTTATCTGTGCTTGGCTGTGGCTCTACTGTGCTCTCCTCATTTATTTTATTTATTATTTTATTTTATTTACAGGATTTTTACCCCACCTCTCCTGCACATGCAGCTCGAGGCAGCTTACAACACAATTTAAAATATCACTAAAAACCATGAATAACATATAAAATCCAGAAAACAAATCAAAAGGAGGTTAGCATAAAACCCCACCCCGCACCCCACCCACCCTATTTCCTCACCAAAAGGCCAGTGGAACAGCCGGGTCTTGCACTGACATCGAAATGAGGTGAGATCCGGGGCCACCCAGACCTCCGCCAGAAGGGAGTTCCACAGCTTAGGCACAACTACCGAGAGCACCCTCTCCATTGTGTCCCCCTGGACCACATGGGGGACATCAAGAAGGGTACTCCCGGCAGATTGCAGGTATTGATCCAGGACACGGAGAGTGAGGCGATCTCGCAGATAGGCAGAACATAGACTGTATAGAGCGTTTACAGGTAAGTACCAACACCTTGAATCAGGCCCGGAAGACCATAGGCAACCAGTGCAGAGAACGGATCACTGGTGTAATGTGCTCATGGTGACCTGTCCCCGTAAAGAGGCCGCCCTCTGCATTCTGCACTAGCTGCAGTCTCCAGACCGTCACCAAGGGTAGCCCCACATAGAGCATGTTACAATAGTCCAGTCTTGAGGTGATGAAGGCATGGATGATGGTGGCCAGGTCAGCATCCAAGACATACGGTTGAAACCGCTGTACCAGATGTAACTGGCAAAAAGCACTCCTCGCCACAGCTGCCACCTGAAGATCCAGGCGGAGCTGGGAATCGAGGAGCAGTCCCAGACTTCGAACCTGGGAGACCAGCGGGGGACAAACCCCATCAATGAGGGGGGACGTCACACCCACCACCCTCCCCACCAGTATCACCTCAGTCTTGTCAGGATTTGGCGTCATTCAGCTCATCCTCATCCACTCCCCCACAGCCACCAAACATCGGGTAAGCACTAAGACTGCCAGGTCTGGGTCGAATGAAAAAGAGAGGTAGAGCGTCTCACAATCTTGCCCAGTGACTGCATATACACGTTGAACAGAAATGGGGATAGAATGGAACCTTGTGGGACTCCACATGAGAGGTCCCAGGTAAATGAAGAATAATCCCCGAGCACAACCTGCTGGGTTCTCCCGTCCAGGAAACAGCAGAACCATTCAAGAAGAGTTTGGCCTACCCCGGCATAGTCCCGCAAACAGGTCACCAACATTTCATGGTCAACGGTATCAAATGCAGCTGACAGATCTAATAGGATTAACTGAGTTGACCGACCCCGATCCAACTCCCAGTGGAGGTTGTCGACCAAAGCCACTAATGCAGTCTCAGTGCCATAACCTGGACGAAAGCCGGACTGCGAGGGATCAAGAAAACTGGTGCAGTCCAGATGCTCCTGCAGCTGCTGAGCCACAACCTGCTCAGTAACCTTCCCTAAAAAGGGAAGGTTAGAGACAGGCTGATAAATGGCAGGGGAATCGACACAAGTTATGGTTTTTTGAGCAGGGACCACACCACCACCTCCTTGAGGCATTCCGGCACCCTGCCCGCTGAAAGGGAGGTGGCCTCAACGTCTCCCGGCTGGCCTTAACCAGCCAAGATGGGCATGGATCAAGGTCACAAAATGTGTCTCTAACAGCCCTCAGAACATCCCTCACAATAGTGGACGTCATCCACTGAAACAGATCCCACAAAATCAGATGAAGCAAGGCCTCCATAACCTCTGGTTCTCCTATTGTCATAAGTGCGGAGTCAAGGTCATGGTGGATCCATGTCACAGTGGGCACTGGAAGATTCCAGTTCCAGGCGAAGGGAGGCCGGAGTGACCAGTTCCCTCACCACCCGGAAAAGTTTTGTTGGACGGGACTTTGCAGATGCAATCAAGGTAGCAAAAAACTCCTTTTTTGCTGTCCTGACAGCCATGACATAGGCTCATAGACTAGCTTTATGCCACAATCTGCCAGCTTCAGCACAAGACTGACACCACTATTGCTCCAACCACCGCTCTTCCTGCTTCAACTACCACAGGTCTTCCACAAACCATGGAGGCCGAGGGAGTGGATGCCTAGGAGCTATCTGGTCGATGGCCTCCGTCAACAAGGTGCTCCACAAAGCCACAAGGTCATCAAGTGAACGGTCATCAAGATCAGAGAATAACTCCCCAAGAGCATTCTGGAACCTCTTTGGTTCCATCAGTCTCCGGGGACAAACTAGTTCCGCACCCATTCAGGGGCAGACGTGCCAAGAGACAAGCCCACAGGAGGTAATGATTTGTCCACAACAAGGGCTCTGCTGACACCTCCCCCACCAACAGATCCCCTGTCTAAAGGCTAGTTGCAGAAGATCAAGTCCAAGGTGTGTCCTCCATCATGTGTGGGGCCAATGACAACTTGAGACAGGTCCATGTTTGTCATGGTGGCTATGAACTCATGCTCCACCCTGTCGAGACTGGCGTCAGCATTAATATTGAAGTCCCCCAAGACTATCGTCCTTGGGGACCACAACACCACCTCTGACACCAGCTCCATCAGTGTGTGTAGGGATGCTACAGGTAGGTGCATAATATACTAGCCCAACATCAACTGATTGGATATCTCCTGATAGACCACAAATCCCTAAAAACAACGGCTACACCGCCAGCCCCCCTGTCCTTCTGGCCATGGCTGATGCTGCACGGAGCACCTGGCTGGCACCAGGTCAGCCAAAAAAGGCCCTGACTCTGTGTCCAACCAGATCTCTGTGATACATATGAGATCAGCTGCACAATTCAGGATCAACTCCTGGATTGTTGATGATTTTTTAGCAGCTGACCTCGTGTTAAACAGCAAACAGCTTCAGGCCAGGAGTCTTCTGATCATGAACCACCACACCCTCAGTTGGGGGTTGGGGTGGGGAGGAACAGGCACTAAACACCTGTTCCGTCTCCCAGCTGATACCCATCCCCCCGGGACCATATCTCCCCAGCTCCATCACAACCCCAATGACCGCAGTCATTCCCCCAGCAGGCCCCCCCCGGACCATCACCTCTCTGACTGCCCCACCCCATCGGTGAGGGAGATCCCCACCCCTCTATTGCCCGCTCTCATCAGGTAAAATATTACTCCATTAGTGGGACTGCATTCCCCCCCTCTCACTGGGGGAGACATTCCCAACCCCCTAACCCATTCCCTCTCTTCCTCCCCTCTCACCGGGAGAAGAGACATTCCCAACACCCCAAATTAACCCACCTCCCCACCATCACAGTACAAAACCCCAGAAAACGTAGCCCACCCCCTACATAGCACCGCCCTAATACCAAGCCTCCACCCACTAAAACAGCCAAATTCTCTACCCTCCATCACACTCTTCAGTCAACAAACAATCCGTCTCCCCCATCCTCTCTGGACTAGCTAAGGGCCTTGCCTAAGGGCCCTTTGGCATGGCCCATAGGCGTGTGACCTGTGGTGCATGCCTGTGACTCTGCTGGGTGGCAGGCTGCTTTTCAGACTCCTCCAGGATCTGGAAGTCTGCCCAGGAAGCTCCAGCCCTGCCCCGTCTCCTCCCACATGGGAGGGGAGGATGATGTCACTTGGGGCCAAGGCTGATGGCAATCCTGGGGTGGGGGCGGAGGGGGGGAAGCCCTAGGTCGGCTCCCAGCCCCTGACAGTGGCAGCAGCAATGGCAGCAAGAGGTAGGCAGCAGCAGCTCTGCCTGTGGTAGGGCAGCAGGTCACTTTTCAGACCCCTCCGGGACCCAGAAGTGTGCCTGGGAAGCCCTGACCTTGTCCCCTCTCCTCCCACAGAGAAGAGGGGGAATGATGACTCCTGGGGCTAAGGCTGATGGCAATCCTGGAGAGAGGAAGCAAGCCCTAGGTTGGCTCCCAGTCCTGTCTCTGACAGCGGCAGCAGCAAGAGGTAGGCAGCAGCGACTCTGCCTGTAGCAAGGCAGCAGGCCACTTTTCAGATTCCTCTTGGACCTGGAAGTCCACCCAGGAAGCCCTGGCCCCACCCCCTCTCCTCCCACGGGAGTAGGGGATGATGTCACCTGGGGCCAAGGCTGATGGCAATCCCGGGGATGGGGTGTGAGGCCTCGGTTGACTCCCAGCTCAGTTTTTAACAGCGGCGGCAGCAAGAAGTGGCAGATACTCTGAGATTTGAAAATAATCCTTTCCTTGGGGATAGACTACAGCCTTTCCCCAACATTTAACACTCATGATGTCATGTACTTTCAGAGACCTCTTTCCGGTGTGGTGACCATAATGTCCCATTTCACAGGCTCTCACTGTTACATTTGTAATCTACTTATAAAATTCCTAGAAACTGATATGGAATATAATTGTAGGATAAAATGAGAAGTGAACTCTTCTTTTTGCAGTGGATCCAATTCTGGGAAGAACTTGCTATCTCTGGTGAATTTGTTTTTGTTAAAAGAAAATCCATATAAAGTTACTTGTAGTATAATTTCACCCATTTTCAAATCAGATGTTTAAAGGGGTCAGTCTTTTCCTTGAGGAGTGGAGAGAAGGGCGCCCTTTTCATATAAGGTGGGACAGCTCAGAGGCAGGGCCGGCACAAGAATATTTTCTGCCCTAGGTAGCCTCAGGTAGCCGCCGCCGCCACCACCACCACTCCCCACTGTGAAGTTTGATGATGGCTGGAAGAGGGGCGGGAGAGGCACCCCCTTCAGTTTACCACCCTAGGTGGCCCTTCCCCATATCCACCATGGCAATTAGTGGCAGTAGGATTCTCCTCGATCTTGCTGCTGCTACCACTAAACTCCACACTGTATTGGGGGAAGAGGCTCCTCTCTCGCCCCCTCCAGTGCAGAGCTTCTAGCAGCAGGGGGCAAGAGAGCCTTCCCTTCAACTTGCTACCCCAGATGACTGCCTGAACAGCCTAATGGTAGCTCTGGCCCTGTTCAGAGGTTCAGATTTCAAACTGGTGTCTTTATCTATAGCCTCTGAAATTGCATTGCCTTTGGATACTTAAGTGAAACACTTTTTATTAAAGTAGATTAACCAATCAAATCTTCAAACATATTTCTCAAAGCTTGGTTTCACCAAAAAATTCCTAAAGAATGATTCAGATACAGCATTAATACTTCAAAGGGTTGTTGTAAAATCCTCATGGCGAATCTTACATACAATGCGAAAATTAGACATCATGATTCCAATAAAATTGAAGTTATCTTTTAATGAGAACAAAATCCTTCAAAAAGAAATAAGGCTCTGGCTCCCTCTATCCAACATATGTTTAGTCTTCCATGACACCTCTTTTTTTTATTAGTGGTACCTTCCTCTCTCATTTGATTGCCACATCTATCTATGCATACATTTTATGTGGAGTGGTTGCCATTTGTCAGTGTTCCTGTTTTGATTTCTCTATTTTTCTGTGACTTTAAAAAACAACAACTCTGCAGTGATTAAAATATCACACCCCTGTAACATCTGTTAAATAATCACCACTTACCACGAGTCTCTATTTAATGGAGTTTTGTCAATACTGTTCCTGATTAAGCAGCATTTATTATCATTCACTATTATTATGTTAAATCATTTTCCTAGCTACTGATTTAAGTGCAGCGTAATATAATAATAATACTTTAATTTTTACAGTGCCTTTCATCCAAAGAGCTTAAAATGCCTAATCCTACTTCTAATGAAGTCAATGAGAGCTTTGCCACTTAAAGTAATGAGGGTAAAAATATTATATGAGAGATTTTCTTGAGATTCTCATTTGAAACAAAATTAACTATAAATCTTTTAGATATGGTTCCCAACTTAGGACATCTTATGAGATTTTTCTAGCTTGGAAAAGGTGATTTGGGACTATAAAGAATGTAAGGAAGACTGTGGGAAGTGTTTGGCCTAGAAAAGAGAAAACTTCATATAAGCCAATAGAAGAATTTGAAATTTGGAAGACACTAAAAAATTCCCATGCTAAGATTTCTAAAACTCTTAAATATTATCTAAAAACCAGAAAATTAGGTCTTGATTGTGAATATAGAGCAAATGATGCCATGTAAATAAGACTGGTAAACCAGTTCCACTATGAATGATTGTTAAGGAGTACCTAGAACATTTTTTGAGAATAAAGTGAATGTGCAGGAAAGCTGTCTTAAAATCAAGAAGTAGATTCAGATTTATAAAGGGGGATGATTATATGAGTCATATGGCTTTTTGATTTTCTTATGTTCTTATTATGATGTAGTTTGTTGTGTAAACATAAGGGAGTTATTGGTCTTGATTCTTCCTTCACACCAGCTTTACCTTCGTATATTTCAATTATTGTAGCTCAACTTGGCGTAGAGGATCAGTCCTGTTGTGATAGTCGTCTTGCAACTTTAAACCTAAATTTAAATTAAGTTTAATTTAAACCTAATTCCTGTTTCTGTATTGGGGCCAATTCTGAATGTCTGTCAGTCTAAGACAGCTGTTACAGAAAGAAGCACATTGTAATAGTTCTGAACAAAAGCCATCTTCACCTGTCTCTCAGCACTGTCCTGAGACTTTTCTCCTGGCAAACAGGAAGAAGATTGCATCAGTTTAAGGTACAGAACAAAGAAAAGAGTCATGGCATCTCCTATATGTATACCTAGTTACATATATCATTTACAAGATTCTGGATTGTTGTACCTCAGCAAAGCTAAGGGCTGCTTTCACATTGCAACAACAAGTTTAAAAACTAAAACTACATATGTATAAATGCTCCAAATCTCTCCTTGTGAGAGAACCTCAAATGAAATTAACTTTAAGATTCTGTCTTACTCCACAAGAGATACAGCAGATTAATCACCAATACTCAAAGAAATGCAATTGTGGTGAGGTTGGTACCCTTTTACATTGCTGTTGGAAATGCCCAGCAATAAAACATTTCTGGGGTTGGGTGTGGCTTCAGCTTGAAAAGTTACCCCTGAAAATATACCTTTCCTCCCCCAAATTGCCCTGCTGGGAATATTTCCTGATCCACAACCCAGAGAAGAAAAGAAGAGATCTTGCTAAATCTTGTTTACTGCCACCATCCATACAATTGTGACAAACTGGAAAGTGATGCATGGATCTCTCTACGATAGATGGATACAGAGACTCTGGTTCACAATCTTGATGGAGTGAATTTCTGCTACTCTACAGGATAATCTTGAAGACTTTTACTCACTGTGGACCCCTTGTTGGAATATCATCAACGAAAAAGTGGACATGAACACACATCATAATACGATACGCAACATGGAAATATAATAGGATGGACTCAATCACACATCAACTTTAGGAACACACACATTCCCTCTGTCCTGGTCCTATGATGAGGCTGTGAGGACCGCAAGGAAGGAGCTCCTTGCTGTCCTCATAGCGTCTACGAAGTCACGCCCGGTGGAGCTGTTTTGGGTGGTGCGGGGGCTGGTCAGTCCGGCCTCCCTCCGCCTGGACGGGGACTTGTCCCAGGCCCGCTGTGAGGAGTTTGTCAACTACTTTGCAGACAAAATTGCTCGGATTCAGAGCGACTTTGATGCTGGATTAGGGGCAGTAGGAGGAGAGCGCAAGGTGATGGAGGCCCCGTCTGGTCCAGCTTTGTGGGGGGAGTTTCAGGAAGTGACGCCAGCCGATGCGTTGGATGTCTTGGGGTCTGTGAGGGTCACCTGTTGCGAACTTGATCCATGCCCGTCCTGGCTGGTGAAAGCCTCCAGGGAGACGTTGGGGACGGTGCTGGCGAGGATAGTGAACGCGTCTTTGCAGCAGGGGAGGTTGTCACCCAGCCTCAAGAAGGCTGTGGTGCGCCCTCTGCTGAAGAAACCATCTTTGGACGTGGATGCGGTTGCCAGCTACCGACCTGTCTCTAACCTTCCCTTTTTAGGGAAGATTATTGAGCGGGCGGTGGCACTCCAGCTCCAGGTGCATCTGGATAGCATCGGTTTCCTAGACCCGTTTCAATCTGGGTTCTGCCCCGGCTATGGCACTGAGACGGCGTTGGTGGCCTTGGTCGACGACCTCCACCGGGAGATGGATGCAGGATGTTCAACATTTCTCATCCTGCTAGATCTCTCGGC
>QEPC01009705.1:1674187-1727471 GCA_003113815.1 Sphenodon punctatus
CCCCCATTCCCCAGTCTTGCACCCCCTCCCCCCCTTTCCATCCCAGGCCCCCAGCCTCTGCTCCCCGAGTCCCCCACCCCGCCGTTCTCTCCCCCGTCCCCAGTGCCACTGGGGAAGGAGGGTGAGTGGTGGGGGGACTCGGGAAGCAGTGCCTCTGCTCCCCGACCCTCGGTGCGTTTACTCACCATCGTTGGGTCGGGGACTGTGGCACGGCAACTCCAGGCAGGCAGGCAGTTCAATGGAGGTGCTCGGCGGCAAGATGTGCTGCCGCGCACATGCTGAGTCAGTTCAAGCATGCACGCTGCAGCCCATCTCGCTGCCAGATCGCCTCCACTGAACGTCCAGGTGAGGCTTTGCATTGAGCCCATAGGGTTCAATGCAAAGCTGCCGCTCAGGGAAATTTCATTTCCTAGCGGCGCACTTGGTCTGAACGCTGAGCTGCCCGGCTCACATTCAGATCAAGTTTGTCCCTTCTGGGACTCCAGACTCTGGAGTCCCAGAAGTAGTCCAGGCAGAGGCGCTAGAGCACTCACTGACTGAGCGCTCTGTGTCTCTGTCTCTGTCGGCGGCTGAATGAATTTGGCATCGGAGTGCCACGCTGCTCTGACTGCAGCCAAGCTGCAGCAGTCAGAGCAGTGCGGCGTTCCGATGTCAATTTCAACCGCCGTCAGAGACAGAGCGCTCAGTCAGCGAGCGCTCTGTCAGTGCGGCACCGGGGGGATGGGAGAGAGCGGAGGCAGGGCACTGCCCCAGGTGCCCCCAGGCTACAGCCACCACTGACAGTTTGGTCTCATGAGCTCTACATCATCATTCCTTGGGCTCAGACAGTTTACTTCTTACTAATTTACTCTTCATTTTATAGAGCGTGACAGAGTTTTGAATATAGTTTTTTTTTAATTTGAACTGAAGTTTGTAAGTTTTGTTTAGTAACTATAAATAGTTTTGATGTTACATTGTTATTGGTTTGGGGCTTGGAGGCAGCTGCTTCCCATCACTGTGGAGTTCACAGGAGGGAGGGGCTACTGCAGCTGCTACCAACTGGCAGTCAGTGATGGCAGTTTGAGAGAAACTGTTGTTCACCACAGGGTGATAGGTAGACCTACCCTCGGAAAGAGTTTCGGTACAGTTTCTATTAAAGTCCATCCTTTTGGGTTGTTAAGTTAAATACACTTTTTGGTTTGTTCCAATCTGACAATTTTTGCATCAGGATTCTCTCTCTCTCTCTCTCTCTTTCCTCTTTGGGTGTTTTCAGATGAAATGCTATCCTGCAAGTCCATGCAAGAGCCATGGAGCTGACTGCCCATCTGAAGATGGAGCAGCTGGATGCTGCTCCCATGAACCACGGGGCACCCACTCCTGGAGTACTGCTAGGAAATCCGGAGTGCTCTGTGTGGGGCAAGCCAAATAGCTCAGTGGCAATGGGTGGCCGTGGAGCCCCTGCCCGTATGAATGGTGGCAGCCATCCATGTCAGCAAACAGGGCCACCGCTCAGAGGCACTGTGGGCAGGGGGAAGTGGCCTTTGCAAGTTACAAGAACTAGGCAGCACTGCCCAGGTTCCCCAGCATTCACACCAGGGACATGTCACGTGCAAAGGCCGACCCAGCGTAATTCCCCCTCCTCAATGGTCTATGGCAGGGGGAGTGCGTAGAGGCTGCCTCGGTGGCCATCTTGGGAGCTACCTGTTTGAAATGCTTCCCTTGCACTCCACCTGAGTGCATGCTCTGCTGCACTTTCAGCGCCCTCCCCATAGCCTTGCCTGTTTGAAAACACCCTTTTACTCTGTTTGGACCGGAGGTAAATTAAAACCACCTCAAGAACCTGTACCGGTACAAGCATACACCCTGCCATATTGAGTACGTTACAAAGTTGATTATTTCAAAACTTGAGTTCCACAACTTCTATAATTTAATTTGCTGATCAAAAGAGTGACAAGAAGATGAGCTACATAAATCACATAATTTTTCTAGCAAGTGTAAAATTTAACAGGCCTGTTAAAAATATATAAGCAGAATAAAAAATATTTTATAAAAGCAAATGTGCTGTTATATTTTAAGGCATACTTTTGAGACCAAATGAAAAGTAGGTCACTTGTGTAATTTTCATTTTTTTAAAAGTCAAAGCAGTTCTCCCAGATGATTGTTAATTACACAAATGCTACTAGAGACTCAAAGCAAAACTGTAGAAGATCTCATTTGAAATTCTCTATTCCACTTATTAATGTACAGCATTTTTATTTTTCATGAAATGCTCTGTAGTTGGAACAGCCACACATCACTATGTTCAAAGCATATACACTGATTGCCTGCAAGTTGCTGTGCAATTATGTCAGGATCCTGATTTGTAAGAAACGTTCTGAATATCAACCTGGGGAATAATGAATTTTTAGATTAATTTTAAAGGAAAAACATTATGCTTATGCTAGGTAACTTGGCAGGCATAACTGTGAAATAATGCTTTAGAAGAAGGTGAACCAAACTGTCTCTAAAGAGCTGCATTCACACAAAAGCCTTTGTTGTACTGAAAGGATGTCACATTCTTTTAATATATGTTAATAGATTAGAGAGTCATGGAATTCCTTCAGTTTTACTGTTCACTGAAGCAAGCGAGTTATAGGGAAAATGCCCTTACTTCAAAACTGGCACCTTTTTATTTTACTCATCTGTGCACTATTCAAGCACAGAAGATACTAGCGCTACATAAAAACAAACCCAACTGAGAGCGCTCTCAGCAACAGGAAACAAGTTGCAGAGACTAACACTGTGTGAGAAGAGGTAGGATGGAGTCTTGTAGGGTTTCCACCAGTTTTTAATGAATCCACAGTTTTGCAGAATGACCCCCTCTGGGACACTAGAAACCATGCAGTTCTCTTCTCGCCCATCCATGTGGGTTTGGGAGCAAACATTTCTTTAATGGCAGCTTGAGAGAACTCCCACACCTGTAGAAACAGAGGCAGCAGAGATCACAACCTACCCTTTAACATTGATCTTTTTCATCAGAGTATTTTTCACAGCTTTTATTTGCAACTTTCTTTGTTGTTTGCCAATTAGCTGTTTCTTCCAGCACCCTCCTGCCAATACCCTTGTTATATCCAGAAGCATTGTCATAATGGTTAATCCTGTCCTACATATTTCCCCATTATTAGTCTGAAAAGGCAATCAGTACAAACACATTTATTTCTGCACTTCTAGCTGAAACATAGGGTATTTTCAGACGTTACGAGATCACACTGAACCACGGTGAATACCCACCTGTGGTCAATGTGTCTCGAACATCTGTTTGGCGGCCGCCAGATGTTTGCCACGGTCAATACCCACATGGGGTCAATTTGAACCACGCTTCCCGGGCTAGCGGGGGGAATGTCCCGGGAAGCGTGGTCAAAGAGATCCCCAGCGGGGACCAAACAAAAGTAACATCTGGCCGGGTGCCACGACCCGGGATCCCCGGCGGGATCCCGGGCCATGGCGAATCCGGCCCGACGCGGTGGTCGCATTGGCCCCGCCGCCCGCCTGTCTCCCCGGAGGGCGGGCGGCGGGAGCGTGGAGGGGCGGGGCCGTGCAGCCGCACGTTGTGCCGTGCGGCCCCGCCCCCTCCCAGATTCCCCACCGGGATCCCCCCGGCACGTCTGTTATGGCGTAACGGGGTGACCACGGCGGGGAATGAATGGGGTGATTTCGGTACGGGGCCAACAGGCCCCGTAACGTCTGAAATCACCCCTTGATATTGAGCCTGGTCAGTGATAGGGTTAATGTGGATATTATTTGGGGAATGGGAATAAGTTACCTAGCTATTATACTTAGAAAACAAATAATTGCATGCAACAATTTTTAAAAATCACATCAGAAATTGTACCCAAGGCCTGAGACCAGAAGTAGCACTCTGACATGGAAGCATCCTTCCTCTCTCATACTGTTGTACAACAACCATCTCTGCACTACTGGAGTGCTGCCAGTTATGGGATGAAACATGGCAGCTATTTCCCAAATCACAAAAAGCCAACATAGTGCTTAGTTTTTTTTCATTGTGACATTGCAACGGTAGACAGGAGTGCCTTTCACCAATTACATCTGGTGAGAAGGCTGCAACCATTTTGATCAGATTTGGATTTGGCCACCGTCATCCACACCTTCATAACCTCGAAGTTAGACTACTGCAACGTGCTCTATGTGGGGCTGCCTTTGAAGACTGTTTGGAAGCTGCAGTTGGTGCAGAACGCAGCGGCCCATCTTCTTTTGGGGGTAGGTCGCCTGGAGCACATTACACCCCCAAAAGTGCTCCAGAGTCTGCACTAGCTGCTGATAGCTTTCCAGGAACAATTCAAGGTGCCGGTTTTATATTAACCTATAAAGCTAAATGACTTGGGCCCCAAGTATCTGAAGGACCACCTCCTCTCTCATGTCCCATCGTGGACTCCCGAGGTCAGTCAGGGGTGCCCTCTTGCAGGTGCCATCTTCCCATGATATTGGGTGAAAACAGACATGACACTAACCACCCTTTAACCACCCTTGGTGGTTATTTATGCATGTTGCAGGGCTGCATAGGGCACCAATATAGCCCTGCAACATGCATAAATAACCACCAAGGGTGGTTAAAGGGTGGTTAGCGTCATGTCTGAAAGTACCCACTGTTATGACTCGGGCATGCAGGGAGGCGTTCTCAGTAGCTGCCCCATAATTATGGAACTCCTTCCACTTGGAAGTCCGCCTAATCTGCTCATCTTCCAGAAACAATGTCTGACCACTCTGTTTGGACACATGGATAGGGTGGGATGGGGTTGGGTGGGGTGTTAAGGGGATTTTTTATTGATTGTAATGTTTTTTTTTAATTCCTGTAAGCCACTCAAAGCCTCTATGGGAAGGGCGGCATAGATTGTAATGTTTTTTTAAATTCCTGTAAGCCGCACAGAGCCTCTGTGGGAAGGGCGGCATAGAAATATGACTAAATAAATAATAAATAAATATGCAGCCCCTCCAGGGTATGTTGGTGCAGGATTGGGGGACCCCAAACCACACTTCCACTTGAGTTCTCTTCCTTGGGAGTGCTCCGTTATTGACAACATTCCATCACCGTCCTATTAGGCTTTTCTCCAAGCCTCTGGCTTGGCTTGGCTTGGCAGCCAACTCCAGGGTGAAGCCCTTCTAATACAGGGGCCCATGGTGAATCACTTCCCCTCCTGCCTGGAGGAACCCGTAGCCAAGCTTTAGCCCTCTGAGGGAGCTCCCACTTGGACCTTGCCTCTCCCTAATGGTTCACCACCTGTGGGCAAATGGTTCACCACCTGTGGTCATTCCAGCTCAGTCCTTTTACATCTGGTCTGGTGCTACTCAGTTAGCTTGCAGTTTCCTGCTATGCCCAGCTGGGAGTACTCAGGTCATGCTAATTGGCCCAGTTAACCCTTTCTGGGCTTTGTTCAATACCTATTCCAGAGGGCAGGCACCCCTGCAAAGACTTCTCCAGTCCTGTTCTGGGCCTGATCCTTCAAGGACTTGCAGTGACCAGTTACAATCATAATTATTATCATTATTATTTTTAAAAGTGTTGGGGCTAAAGTGTGCTCTGGAAGTACAGTTCCTTGACCTCTGAAGCATGGAGGGAACTTAGCGAGGCTGGCAGAACTCCCTTGCCAGGGCTTCATGATTCTACCGATCCTTATGTTTGCCCCTAATTTGCCAGTCCTTGACCAAGGCTGATAGTGGTCAGTGTTGATTAGTTATTTGGTAGCAAAAAAACTCTTACTGCTGAACATCTCTGTAGCAGCAGCAGACTCCTCACTCATTCACAGTAGATACAGCCCTAGTCCTGTCAGCTGGGGTTGAGGCTGGTGCTTCTTTGTGTGGGAGGAGAAAGTTGGTGCTGTTGACATCTGTAACCCCTTTTTAAAAGTGGTGCATGCTTTACAGGGACAGGAGTTCTGGAGTCCCAGCTGCATTGGGGAATTTGTGGGGAGGCTCCCTGGCGGTGCCTCCACCTGGATGCACCCTATAAATAGAGATTTCTGTGATTAGGGCAACCAGGAAACAACATTTCAGACCCTCTGTCAGCTAAAACAGTCTATTTAATCTATTACAACTTTAAAACTAGAATGAAAACAATAACAGAAGAAAACACCACCAACACCTCCCAGCCCTCAAGTTCAAACCAGAATCCTTGCAGCTTGCTTGCGTAGGCGCTCTGGAAGTTGGCAGGGTCATGCTCCAACCCCCAGTTCAGAGCCTGATATGATGTTATTTAAAAGCACCTTACATTTTAGGGGCCTACACATCCATCAACCTTTTGGCAGTGAGAGTGTTTTTCCACTGAACAGCTGATGGGTGGCAGCAATAGTACCAGTCTCCATCAAACTTTATCCAGCTGTGGATAGATCTGGCAAATCAGCAGCATAGCAGAGGCTAGAGGAGGCAAGCCCTGGCACAAATTAAACCCTGCCAACAGAACATTTTACAGGAGAGTGAACAATAATTTTGTTGACTTAAATAGCAAAGGGAATTTAGATTATATTGTGGGCTTTGATATAGGTTGGGAACCTCACCATTTCATTGCAGGAAAATGGACACTGATGAATGGTTAATTGGTAGTTATGTAGATCTGTCAAGTGAATATCTAAATTTTTGACTGTTTAGTGGAACAGAGACACAATGTACATTTCTCTGCCCATTTCTTGACATGGAACGAGGGAAAGAAAAATAAAAAATCCTAACAGATAAAGTGAATATGTACTAGACTAAATTATGTACATGACATTTTCCTTCTCTGACAGACACCTGCAAAATGAAGAGCAGCTGCCTGAGAAATCTCATGATTTAAAATAGAGGCATGATCACACCTAAACTAACATGACCATTTGTTGTATATAGAAAGATAGTTCTGCATTCACAACAGTGAAATTGAAAATTGTTGTTGGTTTTTTATTTTTTCCCCTCCACTTAGCTGAACATAATTTCTTTTTGTTAAATTCCAGTACATACTAAGAAGGATTACAAATGAGCAAACAAGAAGAAGAAAAGGCAGGATTTTTTTGTCTGGCTCAGGCCTGTGTTTGCGAAGCAGATTGAGCCAAGAAAAAGTTGTGCCAAGGAAGAGTCAAACCAATAAGGATATTTTGGCAGGCCTGTGAGGCACTAGTAATGAGTGACACAGCAGCCCTATAAGAAACTAAGTACTTTCTTCTGTATAGATGTGGTCATGCCTGCTAGGCTGGGCTGTAATTTAGCTAACAACCAACAAGACACTTTGAAAGCCGTGTTTGTCTTACCCTTTACAAACATTTCCCTTTTTCTTATCTAAATTTCATATCTCAAACTAGTTTGCCAGAAATATCTTACTAGAATTTGGAAACCATCAAAGTGAAACCCTCACATTTACCAGTTTGTGGACAGGAGAGGTTTACTGTGTTGTGTGGGGAAGACCAGTGACCTTCAGAATGCTTTGTGCTGTGGCGTTTCTGAGGGCATGTCCATGACAACACGTAGAAGGAAGTAGGATGCTGCATGGTACTGTATTTGGATGCCACCCTATGAGCAGACAGACCCAGAGGCTTCATGAGAAAGAGTGGGGCTTCTGAGCATAAAAGGCAGTGTGCCTTTTAGCCTCATTTACATCCAGTGCATTTGTAGTTGTTATTTGGGGCACTGGTGGCAGCAATATTTTTTCCTAGAAAAGATTCAGTACATAGAGGACAAGTGAAGTCATTGAGTAGCCTCTGGGCTGTACCTTACCATTCTTCCATGTAAGAATTGTCTGTTGATGTCAGTAAGGGCTTGGCATTATTTTCAAAGAGAGACTCTAGCTCAAAGAACAACTGCACATTCCAATATTTGAGATGCGAGATCCAGAAAGCTACACCCAGAGGTGTTGTGCAGTCTATATTTTGTCAAATTTTGGAGAAAAGGTCATTATAAAGATTCAAAATTATGGTATGTGAAGTCTTCCACAAAACATGTTCTTGCAGAAAGAAATATCAGCAATGAGATCATATCCTTTGTGGTTTAGTTTATCTTAATTAGGACTTGGTAGCAGCTGGCATAGATAGTTACAAACAAAGGAGGTCTGGAGGATTCTGGCCTAAAACATATTCATCCTTGGAGGACACTGGCTGCAATCCCACACCTCCTGTGTGCGGGATCGGCTTCTGCATGGTACAGTATTTGGCAATGGGCTCGTAAGCAGGTTGAGCACATGTGTGTGTGTGCGTGTACTGTACGGCACATCTGCCCCAGTGTTACCGGATGTAACACTAGCTTCAACTTTAAACACATGTTTGTTCATTACATCTGTGTGCACAATGGCGATTTTCAAATGAGGCTGCATTCTCACCTGATGTTCCGCACTTATTTTGGCTCCCCGCTGCAGTTCAGGTTTAGTCCACTCAGCCCCCACAGACAGCTCCCTGCATGTATTTCATGCACTTGTGGGATGCCCCCACTGTTGCTGTCAGTGTGAGCAAGAGCAGAGAGAGGGGCAGGAAGCGGTCGCTCCTCAGACACTCTAGGATTTCTGCCCATGACTATATGGTGCTGGTGAACCTCGACGGGTGGTGGCACTGCACGAAACCTAATTGACAGGATGCAGCCACGTGGGCGCGTTCACCCGGCGGGCTCCACGTTCACTGAAATTTGAACCTGCTGTGAGTGGGGGCTGCATGCCCAGTTGGTGGGAGTGAACACCTAATAAACGGGAAGGTGGACACCCACCTGGTGTGGTCTAATGTGGGGTAACATCTCATTTGTTAACACCCAATTAGTAGTTGCCGCTAACACATAGCTGCTGCTGTTTACAGATTCGCACCACTCGCCTGCTGGGTTTGGTCATCCAGGGACCACAGCGACATACATTTTTGTGATGAGCCAGTCTAGCTCCTACAGCTCTCCATGGTGTTTCTGGCAAGTGTGGGAGGGGAGAGGATGAAAGAACAAGCAACAGACGGGGAAGGGACTGACTAGGAGGAGTTTCGGGCAGGGGTTTCAACGTTGATTCTTCTTGGAATGAAGCTTTGTCCCACACAGTCCCAGGAGTTTCCATGCTGGGGTTGCCAGCCTGGAGCCAGCTTCTCTGTCCCACAACCAGGATATCCTAAAGGATATCCAGGAAACAGCTGATGGGAAGAGACTAACTGGTAGCCAAAAGCACACAATGGCACAAAGTCTGTTCTGTGTCCATGGGGCATAGACTGGAGCCCTCTGGCTCTGGGGTGGGTGCCTTGCCCAATGAGCCACCTGGAAGCTTTTAATGGCTCTGGCCTGTGAATACAAATCCCCTGTGTTTGACAACAGACTAGCCACAGGGCTCTTTATTGGCTGAGTGTGACCCCTGCTGGGATTGACTGTATGAAGGTATTTAACTTCTGGGTCTCCCCCTTGAGTCTTGCCAGTGCAACAGATCAGATCCCAATGCTCTAAGCCTCTGAGATAGCCCAGCTTATATGCAGCCCTGCCCGCCTTGAGGTCTTGTTCATCTCCAAGCCCTGCCTACCTTCTAGCTCTTACATTCCAGTTCTCGTTCCACTCTGCTCTCCTACCCCTGGACAGACTTCCTGGTTTGCCCCTTGTGGTGTTACCTGATTGGCCTGCTTCCCACATGAACCAACTGCTTGTGTTACAACATTGGGCATTTTTACACACACCTTAAAGTGCTGATCTTTCAATCTTCTGAGTTTACAAGTCCACAAGTAAGTTCTGGATGCATTTCTCTCTCTCTCTCTCTCTCTCTCTCTCTCTCTCTCTCTCTCACTCGCACACACACACACACTGCCCTGAGGCAGTTCCTGGATCCATTCTTCACACAAACACTGCCCTGAGGTAGCCTAAAGTAGACACAGCTATAGTCGTGAGAGACTGCCATGCAAACCAAGTGACCACAGCTGCCTGGAGCAAAGCAGTTTACCAGGATAATGTTTTACACACAAAACGTCTTGGATAAGTTCTATGCAGAAGTTCAAAGATCCAGTTGTTTAAGATCTGGGTGAGTGATTTAGACACAGAAAGTTCAGGATGTAACAGCAAACATGCAGAAGAAATGTGTGTAAAAACACCCATTGTCTTGGCCTGCTCCCTTCCTGATTCTGGCAACACTGATGCCAAGTTCCGTCCTAACTCTACTTACTGTGGTCCAAGTCATGAACAGCCACCTGTAACCCGACTCTTACAGTCTGTTCAAGCAGCTACGTGCTCAGAATGATGTCATCCATTTTAACATGGGATGAATTTACATGCATTTATAATTATAAACACCCACTGTTAAAATAACAAAATAGCTTTAAATCACCTTGAAAACTGATTTATACATTTTAAAATTTAAAGGGATTATAGCGACCATCTAGCATAATCTTCTGTATAGCATAAGTCAGAAAGTTTCATCCAGTTTGTGGCCGAGTGTTGCCTTGTGGGGGCTCTTGCCCCTGAAGAGCAGTGAGTGCCAGGTGGAGTGATGCTGGCACTGGGCGAGGGCTTGGCAGAGCCAGCCCAGTAATAGGGCTGAAAAATTAACAAAGATTGACCCAGAGAGTAGGGCAGGACACTGACCCTTTAAGGCAGAATGTTGGAAGCCTGTCCATGCCCACTCTCTCAGCATAAGAACTGGGAGCTGCCAGAGGCAGAAGGGGGCAGGATAGAAATGTTAGTATAAATAAATAAGAAGAGGCAGCCTAGCTCTGTACTTAAGTAAGAATTACAGGGAAGAAGCCTTCATCCCCCTGGACAACCGGAGATATCTGACCCAGCTCCTAGAAAGTCCAGACACCTGTGACTGTCTGAGAAGCTGGAGAAAAGAAGCTGCCAAGCCTGAGGCTTGTTGGAGAAGACTGGCTACCTCACCTGTGAGTTGAGACTGGAGAATTGGGTTGAGCCAGACACTATGGTTTGAGGCTTTAGGAACTATAGACATGTGCCTGCCATGAAGGTACTTAAGAACCCAGAAGCCTAAGGAGCATAGAGGGTTCTGACTGGCTCAGAACTGTAGCAGGAGTTGTCCACCCAGCCAATGTATTGAAGAGGTCTGTTACACCTGGATGAACTGGGGTAGTCAGGGCTTTGTGGGCTGCAGGGGTTGTATTCCCAGCACTAGCTAGGACCCTCGGGGACTGAGGACTGTATATGTATGTAAAATAAAGTGATTACATGCCAATTTCTTATTGAAACTTCATGATTTGAGCCCCAATCCTGACAACATTTATACCTCACACTGTCACACTGTTATACTATATTATAAAATACTACTAATAAGCTCACTAAAATACAAAGTGAAAGCAATTTAGATAGTTTCAAATATTTAATTTTCTATATTTTGAAAGTATAATTCCAGTAAAATTATAGCTCTGCTGAATTAGAACTTTAGTAGAAGTTTCTGTGACTGTAAAGGTTAAGCATTGTGGTTAAAAAATAAACAAGCTTGTTGGAAGTTTTTTGAAAAAAATTGTTTATGTTGGTAGGATCTGATTTTGAGCTATCTGCCAATTTTTTTCCGGTGACCTGCAAAGTCTTGTGATAATTGCCTGGTCCATAATAAAGATATTGGATACCATATCTAATGTGGTTCTATTGAATCAGCTTTATGCAGCACTTTTGTGGTCAGATCAACGGAATAATGAAGAAAATTGAGGGTCCAAGTGTAGAGTTATTACTTTTCTTGCTTTCCTGGCAACATTCATTCTCAGTTGCTTATTGTATTTTTGCAGCTGAACTATAATTGATATTTTTTCACTCATTTTGGCATGGCACCAAGTGAATCCTTTTTATTCCAAGTGTGGAGAACTCACAGGCCAGTGGAACAATTTTTGAAGAAAACAAATCTATTTCCCTTTTTGTTTTCTCCCCCTGCCACAGACAGTCCTCCGGATGGGTAGCTCCTCCCATGACCGACAGGAAGCAGAAGATAGATAGTTGCTTTTGCGCATGCTCCTCTCCAGCTACCCCTGCAATCGACTCCAGTCCGTTCTTCTTCCTCGGACCGGCAGGACAGATTTTTTGGCGCTCCGGTCGGGAGCAAGCTAGACCGTCCCTAACCTAGGGGCTGACAGACAATGCCGTAGGGTATCCTATTCTGCGCCGCGTCCCTGGAAATGGCACGAGGACCCAGACTGGCTCTCTTGCAGGCGCTTGAGAGCAGGGAAGCGGGCCAAGGATTTTTCAGCTTCGGCGTTTAGTGCCCACTCCCCCCTGTCCCGAACGGCCTCCTGCAGTGGCAGTGGGGCAGTTCAGTCCAGCGCTCCCTCCTGGGACAGAGGAGGAACCTTTAAGCCAGACCCCTCTTACCCATGCAGTAGCGGAGGGAGAGGACATGGAGACCAGCCCCAGGATGGAGGTTGCCTCGCAGGGAGACCTGGCTCCTGCTACCACACTACCCACTCCAGATACACTGTGTAACCCTTCTGACCCTCTTCTGGCCCTTAATACACCTTGGGCAAGATTATGGAGTCCCTCTCTTGGCTATGTGATAGACAGAGGAAGGAGAGAAAAGGGGCCCGGGCGCAGAAAAAGCCCACAGGTCAAAAAAGAGGCACATAAAAAAGGTGGGAAAGTCGCTTCAGCCATCAAGAGGCATTGCTTCCCACCTCCTGGATTCTCCTCAGTCTTCTGCTAGTAGCAGCTCGTCTGAGGAAAGGGGAAGGGGGCGCAGAACAGTTAGCTCTCTGAGCCTCCTTTCAGATTCTGAGGCAGACTCCCCTCAATGTCTCAGATTTAGAGGAGGGAGAGTGGCAGGACACTCCATCCGCTCACAAAGAATAGGACAGACAATTCCCCCTCCATTATAAGGAGGAATTACTCTCTCAGGTCATAAAAACCCTCCAGCTAGAAGAAAAGCCCTCCAAGGACCAATCCTCTGACTTGGAGGAAGAAGATGTCAGGGAGCTTTTTCCTTCTGTCCAAGGCAGGGATAAGGGCCTGCCGCTCGACAGAGCCTTTGAAAAATTAGTGCTTTCCAAGTGGAAATCCCCAGGGAAGGGGTTTAAGATGAATAAGACCCAAGAGGCCCTATATAGTTTCTCCAGGAAAAAGGAGGGCATATTTAAAAACCCAATGGTGGATGCAGCCGCTGCCTCCCTGGCGAAACAGATGATTTTTCCAACAGAGGGTGACTGCTACCATAAGGACTCCACAGATAGAGCTATTGAGGGAGTCCTGAGGGAGCCTTGGAGTCTTCTGCAGTTTATCTGAGAGTGAATATCTTGTCTTCTTACGTGGCAAGGGCCACGATGGTGTGAGTGCAGGAGATGCAATCCACGGACATCTCGGAGAGGAGATCTAAGGTCCTGCTCTCTTGAGTTATGTTGGCAATTGCCATGTTGACGGACACCACCACGGATGCCCTCACCTGGTCGGCCCGCTCGGTGTTCCTCTCCATTGTAGCTAGGTGGAGGATCTGGTTAAGGTCCTGGCAGGGGGACGCAACAGCAAAAAACGTATTGGTAGCAGGCCCCTATAAAGGCTTCAGACTATTTGGAACATGTCTGGACAAGGTCTTGGCAGACGCTACTGATAGGGCTAAAAAAACAATACTTTGCAACAATTTGGGGTCAAAAAGAAAACCTTTCGGGCCCCATCTTTTAGGCTTGGGGGCCCTTCCACGTCCTTTGCTAGACGTAGCCAGAATGAGGACAGAGATTCTAGACAGCACTTTTGATTTAGAGGGCAGAGACAACGCACACCTGATAAGTTTAAGCCATGCGAGTCCTCTGCCTACCAGCCTAGTAAGCAGGCGTGACTCGCCGGGGGACGTAGAGATAGGGGGCAGGCTTCAACTTTTTTCCAACGTCTGAGAAAAATCAATCTCAGATGTATGGGTTTTACAGCTTGTTCGTCAAGGCTATGCCTTAGACCTGCGCGGGACCCCAAGAAGCAGGTTCCTGCCTTCCCCAGTTTCCAAAGATCCCCTAAAGATCCTGGTCACGTCCACAGAGATAAACAGGCTATGGTCCATAGGAGCCATAGAAAAGGTCCCTCTCGAGGAAAGGGGTCTGGGCCTCTATTCTATAATTTCTTTGGTGGCCAAAAGTCAGGTCAATGGAGAGCAGTTCTGGATCTAATATTGCTAAACAAGTGGGTAAAACCACAGAAATTCAAGATGGAAACGGTCAATTCAATCTGCCAGGGCCTGTCGAGAGGAGATTGGATGGCATCTCTAGATTTAAAGGAGGCCTACTTCCACATTCCAATCCTCCCTGCGCACAGGAAATGGCTCAGGTTTGCATATGACCAGAACCATTGGCAATTCAAGGCCCTGCCATTTGGCCTCTCCTCAGCCTCCAGAACGTTCTCCAAGACCCTGATTACCCTGATAGTGAATCTGCGCTGGGAGGGGGTCCATGTTTTCCCTTACCTCGACGATCTCCTGATCAGAGCACATCTCAGGAGAAGGTGGCAGCGGATGTAGCCAGAGTCATCCATTATCTGAACAGCTACAGTTTTATCGTGAACCTTCCCAAGAGACAGTTGGTACCAAGTCACAGGATAGAGCACTTGGGCATAGTCATCGATATGACCTTAGATGCCGTGTTTGTTCCACAGAAGCGACAGGAAAAGATTCGCTCTATTGTTCTTCTTCTTCAAGCCAGTCTTCGGCTAAGGCTCAAGATGCTGGCAAGCTTACTGGGTTTGATGGTATCTTGCTCCCATGGGCATGCTGCAACCTCAGACCCTTGCAGCGGCTGCTCAGGTCTTTCCAGAGAGAGCTTACTCTGGGAAGCAATCCCTGGGTACGTATTCCTGCCCATCGAAAGTCCTGCATGTCTTGGTGGTTAGACCCAGCAATCTATACAAGAGGAGTGCCCCTCATGGAGCCCTCCCAAAAGGTAGTAACCATGGATGCCAGCTTGAGAGGTTGGGGAGCCCACATGAACAATCTATCGATCCAGGGGCTTTGGTCCAGGGAGGAATCATTGAGGAGCATAAACTTCCTGGAGCTGAGGGTGATTCGCCTCGCTCTGGAACAGTTTGCTCACCTCCTCCTCAGTGTACATACCCTCGTTTATATGGACAACACCACGGCGAAAGCCTATGTAAATAATCAGCGGGGTTCGAGGACTCTATCCCTGCATAGGGAGGCCAAGAAACTCTTGGATTTGGCCCTGGCTTCCCTGAAGGCATTACATATAAAGGGGACAGACAACCACCTAGAAGATTGGCACAGCAGGAGGGAGTTAGAGACACACAAATGGACCCTGAACAAGATAAGTGTTCAGGCAGATCACGGGGACTTTTGGACAACCGATCCTGGATCTGTTTGCCAGCCAGGAGAATGCTGAAGTGGAGATTTTCATGGCAAGGTCACAGTCCAAGGGTGCCGTGGCCATAGATGCTCTGAACCAGAGGTGGCCACCGGGTCTTCTCTATGCTTTCCCCCCTTTTCCTTTGCTAGCGAGGGCTATAGCAAAAATCTAAAGAGAAAGGGCTCAGGTAATCTTGGTGACTCCATGGTGGCCGAGGCGTCTTTGGTTCTCAGACCTCATGGAACTGAGTGTGGAGAAGTCTCTCTCTCTTTACCAGCAATTCAGGATTTTCTGTCTCAGGGTCCCCTATTCTTCGAGAACGTGAGGTCTCTAAAATTGACAACATGGAAATTGAGCGCATAGCTATTCAGCGGTGGTGCTTGAGACCCTCTTGGCCGCTAGAAGACAGGCGACCAGGAGGTCTTATAGGGCAACCTGGAAGGCTTTCTCCTTATGGTCGTTATCTAGGGGACAGGACCCATGTAAAGCTTCCATTCCTCAGATTCTAGACTTCCTGCAGGCGGGCAAGGACAAGGGTCTCAGACACAATACCCTGGCCAGGCAGGCATCGGCATTGAATTCAGTGCTAAACATGGTGTCTAACAGGAACCTGTCTGCCCACAAACATATTCGCCAATTCTTAAGAGCAACTAAGCACCTTTCTCCCCCAGTGGTGCATAGGTGCCCTTCCTGGGATTTAAACCTGGTGATCGATGCCGTAACTAAATCTCCATTCGAACCGCTTTTGTAGGTTTCGCTTTACATGTTATCCTTAAAGGTTTCCAAAAACTACAGCGGTCTTCGTCAACCTTCGAGCTAGCATTAGGGTCTCTAAAGCATCAAAAACTCTAATCTCTAAGTGGGTAAAGCAGGCGATAGTCANTATTTGGAACATGTCTGGACAAGGTCTTGGCAGACGCTACTGATAGGGCTAAAAAAACAATACTTTGCAACAATTTGGGGTCAAAAAGAAAACCTTTCGGGCCCCATCTTTTAGGCTTGGGGGCCCTTCCACGTCCTTTGCTAGACGTAGCCAGAATGAGGACAGAGATTCTAGACAGCACTTTTGATTTAGAGGGCAGAGACAACGCACACCTGATAAGTTTAAGCCATGCGAGTCCTCTGCCTACCAGCCTAGTAAGCAGGCGTGACTCGCCGGGGGACGTAGAGATAGGGGGCAGGCTTCAACTTTTTTCCAACGTCTGAGAAAAATCAATCTCAGATGTATGGGTTTTACAGCTTGTTCGTCAAGGCTATGCCTTAGACCTGCGCGGGACCCCAAGAAGCAGGTTCCTGCCTTCCCCAGTTTCCAAAGATCCCCTAAAGATCCTGGTCATGTCCACAGAGATAAACAGGCTATGGTCCATAGGAGCCATAGAAAAGGTCCCTCTCGAGGAAAGGGGTCTGGGCCTCTATTCTATAATTTCTTTGGTGGCCAAAAGTCAGGTCAATGGAGAGCAGTTCTGGATCTAATATTGCTAAACAAGTGGGTAAAACCACAGAAATTCAAGATGGAAACGGTCAATTCAATCTGCCAGGGCCTGTCGAGAGGAGATTGGATGGCATCTCTAGATTTAAAGGAGGCCTACTTCCACATTCCAATCCTCCCTGCGCACAGGAAATGGCTCAGGTTTGCATATGACCAGAACCATTGGCAATTCAAGGCCCTGCCATTTGGCCTCTCCTCAGCCTCCAGAACGTTCTCCAAGACCCTGATTACCCTGATAGTGAATCTGCGCTGGGAGGGGGTCCATGTTTTCCCTTACCTCGACGATCTCCTGATCAGAGCACATCTCAGGAGAAGGTGGCAGCGGATGTAGCCAGAGTCATCCATTATCTGAACAGCTACAGTTTTATCGTGAACCTTCCCAAGAGACAGTTGGTACCAAGTCACAGGATAGAGCACTTGGGCATAGTCATCGATATGACCTTAGATGCCGTGTTTGTTCCACAGAAGCGACAGGAAAAGATTCGCTCTATTGTTCTTCTTCTTCAAGCCAGTCTTCGGCTAAGGCTCAAGATGCTGGCAAGCTTACTGGGTTTGATGGTATCTTGCTCCCATGGGCATGCTGCAACCTCAGACCCTTGCAGCGGCTGCTCAGGTCTTTCCAGAGAGAGCTTACTCTGGGAAGCAATCCCTGGGTACGTATTCCTGCCCATCGAAAGTCCTGCATGTCTTGGTGGTTAGACCCAGCAATCTATACAAGAGGAGTGCCCCTCATGGAGCCCTCCCAAAAGGTAGTAACCATGGATGCCAGCTTGAGAGGTTGGGGAGCCCACATGAACAATCTATCGATCCAGGGGCTTTGGTCCAGGGAGGAATCATTGAGGAGCATAAACTTCCTGGAGCTGAGGGTGATTCGCCTCGCTCTGGAACAGTTTGCTCACCTCCTCCTCAGTGTACATACCCTCGTTTATATGGACAACACCACGGCGAAAGCCTATGTAAATAATCAGCGGGGTTCGAGGACTCTATCCCTGCATAGGGAGGCCAAGAAACTCTTGGATTTGGCCCTGGCTTCCCTGAAGGCATTACATATAAAGGGGACAGACAACCACCTAGAAGATTGGCACAGCAGGAGGGAGTTAGAGACACACAAATGGACCCTGAACAAGATAAGTGTTCAGGCAGATCACGGGGACTTTTGGACAACCGATCCTGGATCTGTTTGCCAGCCAGGAGAATGCTGAAGTGGAGATTTTCATGGCAAGGTCACAGTCCAAGGGTGCCGTGGCCATAGATGCTCTGAACCAGAGGTGGCCACCGGGTCTTCTCTATGCTTTCCCCCCTTTTCCTTTGCTAGCGAGGGCTATAGCAAAAATCTAAAGAGAAAGGGCTCAGGTAATCTTGGTGACTCCATGGTGGCCGAGGCGTCTTTGGTTCTCAGACCTCATGGAACTGAGTGTGGAGAAGTCTCTCTCTCTTTACCAGCAATTCAGGATTTTCTGTCTCAGGGTCCCCTATTCTTCGAGAACGTGAGGTCTCTAAAATTGACAACATGGAAATTGAGCGCATAGCTCTCCAGAGGAAGGGCTATTCAGCGGCGGTGCTTGAGACCCTCTTGGCCGCTAGAAGACAGGCGACCAGGAGGTCTTATAGGGCAACCTGGAAGGCTTTCTCCTTATGGTCGTTATCTAGGGGACAGGACCCATGTAAAGCTTCCATTCCTCAGATTCTAGACTTCCTGCAGGCGGGCAAGGACAAGGGTCTCAGACACAATACCCTGGCCAGGCAGGCATCGGCATTGAATTCAGTGCTAAACATGGTGTCTAACAGGAACCTGTCTGCCCACAAACATATTCGCCAATTCTTAAGAGCAACTAAGCACCTTTCTCCCCCAGTGGTGCATAGGTGCCCTTCCTGGGATTTAAACCTGGTGATCGATGCCGTAACTAAATCTCCATTCGAACCGCTTTTGTAGGTTTCGCTTTACATGTTATCCTTAAAGGTTTCCAAAAACTACAGCGGTCTTCGTCAACATTCGAGCTAGCATTAGGGTCTCTAAAGCATCAAAAACTCTAATCTCTAAGTGGGTAAAGCAGGCGATAGTCAAGACCTATAAAGCCAAAGGAAAAGTTCCCCCTCTTCAGATTTGGCCTCATTCGGTTCAGGGAGCAGCTACTTCTTATGCCTTCAAGGCGAGGGCCTTGTATGAAGAAATATGTTGAGCTGCAACCTGGACATCAGTTCATACTTTTGTGAAACATTATAAGATTAACACCTACTAGTTGGCTGAGGCAGCCTTCGGTAGACGGGTGCTACAGGCGGTGCTAGAACCCTCTGGCACTGTTTGTTCCCTCCCGTAGGGTCTCTAATGCTCAGGTATATCCCATCCAGAGGACTGTCTGCGTCAGGGGGAGAAAAGAGAATTGGTCACCTACCTCGGTGAATTATTTTCTTCTCCTGCTACGCACAGTCCTCCAGCCCCACCCAGACAAACAGCGGATGGGGGTTTGGGAGGGGCTGGTTGGTTGATCTCTANAATCTCCTGCCCCGCGTCCCCGCAGCGCAGGCTGGAAATTCTGCGCTGGGGTAAGCGGGGCAGGAGATTCCACGGGGGGAGGGGAATTCCGCGGGAAATCTGCGATTCGCAGACCCGCGTTTCCCTCGGGGCCCTGGCGATAGTCAAGACCTATAAAGCCAAAGGAAAAGTTCCCCCTCTTCAGATTTGGCCTCATTCGGTTCAGGGAGCAGATCCTTCTTATGCCTTCAAGGCGAGGGCCTTGTATGAAGAAATATGTTGAGCTGCAACCTGGACATCAGTTCATACTTTTGTGAAACATTATAAGATTAACACCTACTAGTTGGCTGAGGCAGCCTTCGGTAGACGGGTGCTACAGGCGGTGCTAGAACCCTCTGGCACTGTTTGTTCCCTCCCGTAGGGTCTCTAATGCTCAGGTATATCCCATCCAGAGGACTGTCTGCGTCAGGGGGAGAAAAGAGAATTGGTCACCTACCTCGGTGAATTATTTTCTTCTCCTGCTACGCACAGTCCTCCAGCCCCACCCAGACAAACAGCGGATGGGGGTTTGGGAGGGGCTGGTTGGTTGATCTCTAACTCTGCTGCACTTATGTAAATAGTTGGTCCCTGTTGGACCTTGGTCCATTATTTACTTACCCCTTCCCTGGTCTCCAAAATTAATACCTAAGCATTTAGACCAGGGGCAGGTTCTGGTTTTTCTCTCTTCCTGCAAGACAAGCCGATCCTCTGCTAGGGAACATCCGGAGTCGATTGTGGGGTAGCTGGAGACAAACATGCGCAAAAGCAACTATCTATCTTCTGCTTTCTGTCGGTCATGGGAGGAGCTACCCATCCGGAGGACTGTCTGCGTAGCAGGGGAAGAAAATAATTCACCGAGGTAGGTGACCAATTCTCTTTTCAGTGATAGCTTTTTAGATATGTCTGGATTTCCAGTTTCCCCCCCACATTTGTTCATTGTTTTAGTGAAGTAATTTCATGTGTAGACAGTTTAGTTTTAATAGCAGCTTTTTGTAATAGATTTTCTAAGTACAAAATACAAGATTAACATTCAGCTCCTTTCAGAAAGGATCAATAGAAGATAGCATAAGTTTCTGTCCTTTCTTTTTATTCATCATTAGCCTAATTCAGATATCTGCCAGGGCCTTCCATTTCTATTTCTTAATGCTGCCAGGTATTAATATTTGTTGGAGTTTGCGATACTCATGAAGCCTTACTCTACAGTACTATGCTATACTGAGAGTATACAATAGTAGCCTGAGCTTGAGGACATAGAAAGGAAATGCTTCTCTCAGCAGGTGGTAACATCTTTCCATATTAACTCACTAGCCACTTGATTTCATCAGAAATCCATTTAATATGGAACCAAATTATCTCTAAAAAGCTGAATGGAGTTTACAGTAGGAATAAATACGGCCCAGCGAGTGACACTCAGTAAAAATGAAATTCTGCCTGCAAATGCAAGAGAAAAGGCATAGACATGCTCCAAAAATGTTAGCAATGTGACCCACATTGCAATTATTCCTTTATTTATGCTTTTATTTGCAATAGCATATAGTATACTCTGTCAGGGCTCAGTTCTGAAACGTGCTAAGCCTTCTAGTTTGCACCAGTGAAACACATAGCAGTTACCAGAAGTCAGCAGCTACATAGTTCCATTAACATCAGTGAGACTTGTTAAAAGTTGCACAATATGTGTTCATCAGGATATTGCTCCATACATATTATGTTCTCAAGAGACCACATAGAATGGTTGTGAGAGTAAACTGTATATTGCTTGTCCTTACTGTTAACGTGCCACTTTAGTGCTCTTACAACACACTTCTCCAGCTATTTAGCACTGACTGAGAGTTCCTGGGGCCAAGGCTGGCACTAAATAGTTGAAGGATCACAGCCTTAGTTGTTTTTTTCATCTAGTTGGATTGCTGTGTGGACTACTAATGCTCACATCTTGTTTTGCACATGAAAAGCAAAGCATCCGTTTTTATTTGGTGCCCTGGGAGACTGTACCTATACTTAGTAAAATACACTTAGTAAAATCCATGTGGGTATCAACAAGTATTTATCCATTGTTTTATGTTTGTTGGGATAAATTTAAAATATATATTTTAAATAATCAGCTTTCAAGATAGTTAACAGACCAGAGGTGCAATCCACATTCCATTTAAGTGAATGGGAATTGTGCCATTGACTTCAATGGAGTGAGAATCCCAAATTGAATTACAATATTAAAAAACCAAACCTTTAACCTACAAAATATCTTGGAGTTTTAGGTTGACTGACTGATAAGTGAGATTTAACAAAGACAAATGCCAAGTACTGAAGGTAGGAAAGAAAAAAAAACGATGCGGGAGAAATGGGTAGGCAGTCGCACTACAGAGAATGATTTGGCAATCAGTGGATCACAAAAGGAACACAAGTCAAATATGTGACACTGTTGCAAAAAATATCAATATCATTTTGGACTGTATTAGCAGAAGCGTTCTTTCCTTGTCACACCTCACTTGGGATATTGTGTTCAGTTTTGATCATTGCACTTCAAAAAGTTGTCAACATATTGGAGAGGACTTGGAGAACAGCAACAATAATATATGGAATAGAACGCAAACCATCTGAGGAATGGATGAAGGAGTTTGGAATCTTTTAGCTTAGAGAAAAGAAGGCTAAAGGAGACATGATGGCAGTTTTCAAATATTTAAAAGGTTGTCACAAAATAAATAAATGGAGAAAACTTGTTCTCCGCTTGCACAGATGATAGAACAAGAGAGAGCTTAAGTTGTAGCATGGTAGATTTCGGTTAAATATTAGGAAGAACTTCCTAACAGGGTTAGGCAATGGAATAGTTTCCATAAGAAGGTTGTGGAATCTCCTCCACTGGATAATTATAAAAAAAGTTAGACAAGCATGCGTCTGTAATGCAGTAAGTAAGGATCCATGTTCAATGCATTTTCCCCATTGGCAGCAATGGGGAAAAAGTAGTAGACATGGGTCCCTGGTAGGTATCGGGGCATGGGTTTGGACTAGAAGACCCTTTATGTCATTGCCAACTCTTTCATTCTATGACTCTTGACAGGTTCAACAATTTTACGTTTCTGATCTTCAAAATATTGCTTTGTTTCTTCAGTAAACAATGGCACAAGTATCTAGTGTAGTTTTATGGAGTATTGTAAATGACATAATTCAGTATAAAGTGCTACATAGTACAATGATTATTGTATTCTAAATTATGAACCTTTAAAATTCTGTAAGACTATCTCCCAAAGCTCTGGGTAGTATGCACATTACTATTATAATTATGGATAATATTATTATTCACATAAAGTATAGTATTTTTCAAATCCTGTTAATTTGTTGGCCTTAATGAGGCTTTTTGGTGGCAGTGTGTGTTGTGGTTGGTTGGTTTTATTTATTTATAAAGAACTTCTCATTGCTCATTTCAGGCCTATTGGACTTGTCTGTAAAATTGTTTTAAAACTAGATTTTGTGGTTTGATTTATTCTGTAAATGAGTTCACTATTGTGGCAGGGCCCCTCAATATTTGCACTGGGAAATTAGCTTGGCCCCGCACAGGATTAGGGGGTGTCCACAACACCCAACCCACCTGGGGTCTAGTGGCCTAAATTTGAACCTGGCCTCCTCACACTTCCCCTTCAGCCAGGCCTAGACCCACCAAAAGAGGGCTTCTTCCATCAAGGGTGGGTCCCTCTTAAACATAAAGTATAATTATAACAAAAGTCCAGTTAGGAACAAGCAAGTGTAGTGGTTCTGTCTCCTTCCTGGAGATGTGGCCTATGCGCTGTGGAACAGACTGGGCCTTGAGTAACTGGTGAGGTTCTCCTTCTGGACCTAGGTTGGGGCTTCCTAACCTTTGGCAGTCTGGATATGGGTGAGCTGTACCTCCTCTGCTGTCTCCAGCCAACTGCAATTGGATATGCTGTAGGCCTTCTTTATATAGGCCTGGGCACTGTCTCTTTGGCTGATTTAAAGGGCCAGCATTCCTTTTCCCTTTAAAACTGCCTTAACCATGTGTCAGTGGGAGGGGGGCGGGTTAAGGGAGGAAGGAAAGGAAGGGTCACCCACGCAACTTTTACGCACCCAGGCCAGGCCCACGCTCTTGTTCTGCTTGATGTTACAGGGGAAACAGTGCCCGTCAGGATAGAAGGTTGGCCCTGTGACCTGAATCAGGTCAGGCCTCTATCATCATAGGGCGCAGAGCATATGAAGGAGAGCGTGACCTTGTGCCCTCCACACACTCTAGGTCTCCTCACGCACAGGGAGGGGGAATGGGGAAGAGGGGTGCTGGACCGGTGAGGGATCACAGGGTATGGTACCAGGACAGTGAACAGAGGATGAGGTTTCTTGCTTGCCGGGAAGTGAGGAAGGAGGCCCCGGGGTGTGTGTGTGTGTGTCTTCCACCGCACTCACCCACAACACCCGAACACTCAGACACACACAGGGATGAGGGACAAGGGACACAGTCACACAAGCACTATCAGGTAGTCCACGTACTATCACAAGGAGTTAATTAGCTTGCTTGCAGCCGGTTTCTCTGCTCTGATTACCAGCGCTGTGTGCCTCACAGCGCTGGTCTTTTATGTGTCAGGCCCCGCCCCCTGCCGTGTGTGCAGCCACATGGAGCATCACAACGGCGTTCCCTGACCAGGTGAGTCTGATGGCTGGGGCTACAAGCTATCAGTGCGGCGGCAGGTTGCCTTGGCAACCCACTGTCTTGGGATTCCTTCAGGTGCCGCCGCCACCTCAGTCCCAGGAGGGAAGGTGGTCTGATTGCCCTGGGGGGGAGGCCCCCCGGCGGGCTTCGTGGCCCCGCATCCCCCCCCCGCAGGGAAGTCCAGCGGCGCAGGCTGACAGTATCCCCTCTAGCCCCCTGGACCAGGAACCAGCATGGCCCGGTTTCTCAGGGTGGCGGTGATGGAAGGCGCGCAAGAGCCAAGGGCTCAAAAGGTTAGCGGCTGGACGGTGTAGGTGACGTCATTCACCTATCGGGTGATTGGACCATGTATTTGTGGTCTAACTTTGCCGAGGGGCAGGTGGAGGAGTAGTGCCAACAGTCTACCCACACGAGGTCACCTGGTTGCAAGGGAAGTGCTGCTTGGCGGTATTTGTCAGCGTGAGCCTTGTATCATTGGCTGGCATGCTTGAGGCTTATTTTAGCTATGGCTTGAGTTTCTTGGATATGGCAGGCTAACATGTCAGCTGCTGGGACGCATATTGCAAGTAGATCCGGGATTCCAATTTGAGGATGAAACCCGTGGGTTACATAGAAGGGGGAGTTGCCAAGAGAGGCGTGAGGGGCATTATTGTAGGCAAATTCCACTAGGGGTAGCCATGTATACCAGTTATTCATTAGCTTGGGGGTGGTAGGCAGTGGTGGGTTTTAAGGTAACATGTAGGGATTGGAAAACGGCCCTCCAGAAGCGGGAGATGAACTGGGATCCACGGTCGCTGATTACCTCCATGGGCCAGCCGTGTAATTTGACCACGTGCCTAAGAAAGAGTAGAGCTGTTTTATGAGTGGAGGGGGACTCCTTGCAGGCTACAAAATGAGCCATTTTAGTAAAATGATTAATGATGACGAACACAGTGGTATAACCATGGGAGGGAGGGAGTTCTACAACAAAATCAAGACCTAAGCGCTGCCAGGGTCCATGCGGTGGTGAGGCAAGTTGTAGGAGGCCCCTGGGCCTGTCCCGGGGAACTTTGGTGCGTGCACAGGTGGCGCACCCCTTGACGTAGCATTGCACGTCCTGCGCTAGGGTGGGCCACCAAAAGAATCTTTGAATCACTTGGGTAGTTCGTTCTTGGCCTGGATAACCGGCGAGTGGGGCTTCATGATGTGCCCATAGGATAGGGCCTTGATAGTATGAGGGTATGACAACAAGGCCCTGTCATGTTATTAGGCTATCCTCTTCCTTATAGAGGGAATCATTGGTGAGATTTAACTTGTTTGCTGTGGCAGCCTTCATCTGGTCGAGAGGTATGTAAGTGGCTGCAAATACTCGTTGCTCCAAGATGGGTCCATGCTCTTGGATTTCCTGGTCACGCTCCTCGTGATAGCGCAACAGGGCATCGGCTAGGACATTGAGCCTTCCAGGCCTATACTGAATGGTAGGGATGGGACACCGGGGAGAATACCGGATACCGGATTTATTGGTATCTGATCTCCCCAGTATCGAATTTACCGGTATTGGCATATCGAATTTTTAACATTGGCCACTTTACCATTTTTTTTACATTGCAGCCATTCACTTAAATGGCCGCGATGTAAAAAAAAAAAAAAAGGTAAAGCGGCCAATGTTAAAAATCCGGTATACCGATACCGGTGATTATTGGATTAATCTGATATACCTGATTATCGGGTGTATCGGATTTATCCGATACCGATATTCCCACCTCTACTGAATGGTAAAGAAGAAGCATGTGAAAAATAGGGCCCAGCGGGCGTGTCTAGCATTGGTTATGTGTGCAGTTTGGAGGAATACGAGATTTTTGTAGTCTGTTACTATGGTTATGGGGTGACAGGCCCCATCCAAGTAGTGCTGCCAAGTTTCGAAGGCGGCTTTAATTGCGAGTAGTTCATGATCAAGGATTGCATAATTTTGTTCCACGGGGGTTAGTAGTCTGGAATAGTATGCGCAGGGGAACAGGCCAGTCATATTGTCTCCTTCTTGTAGCAGCACTGCCCTGAGGGCCCTGCTGGATGTGTCCGCTTCTATGTGGAAGGGTTTTTGAAAGTCGGGGTGTTGGAGAATTGGAGCCAAGGTGAAGGCCTTCTTCAGGTAGCCAAAACTATGCTGTAGCTCCGGTTCCCAAAGGTACACTTGGCCCTTTTTTAGCAACCGGGTTAATGGTGGTAATCTTGGCATAGTTGGGGATATACTGCCGGTAGTAGTTAGTGCTGCCTAAGAATCTTTGTTGTGCTTTCACCGCCTTGGGTGCCGGCCATCATTGGATCGAATCTGTTTTTTTGGGGTCCATCTTAATCCCTGCTGGACTAATGATGAACCCAGGGAAGTCCATGGTGGTAAGATGGAAGGCGCACTTCACTATTTTGCAGTACAGCTTGTGGGCTTGTAGGTGTTGTAAAACTTGTCGCACGTGTTGGATATGTTGTTGGGCGGAGGCAGAATAAATCAAAATGTCCTCAAGATATGCAATAACAAATGTGTCTAAAATATCATGGAATATATTGTTTACAAAGTGCTGGAAGGTGGCGGGAGCATTTGCTAACCCGAACGGCATGACGAGGTACTCAAAGTGACCATAAAGGGTCCAGAAGGCGGTTTTCCTCTCATTGCCTTCTCAAATGCGTTCTAGATTATATGCCCCTCGCAAATCCAGTTTCGTGAAGAGGTGTGTGTGCGCCCTGGAGACAGTTCAATAGTCCTGGGATCAGGGGAAGGGGGTAATGATTTTTTATGGTTATCTCGTTAAGTCCTCGATAGTCGATGCAGGCCCGGAGCCCTCTGTCCTCCTTGGGTACAAGAAAGATGGAGCCCCCAGCTGGGGAACACAAATGGCGGAGAAACCCATTGCGCAGGGTCTCGGTCAAATAATGGCGGAGGGCTCCGAGTTCTGGCGTCGACAGCACGTAGATTCGTCCAAATGGGGGTTCTTGTCCTGGAATCAAGTCGATCGGACAGTCTTATACGCGGTGAGGGGGTAATTCCTGGGCATGGGTTTTGCTGAAAACATCTGCGAACTCAAGATAGTTGTGTGGTATGGACGGAGCAACCGGGTCCACCTCCGCAGATGCCACGTCAGCTGCATGCTGTCAAGGTGTCAGGACGATGCAGGTCTGAGAACAAGAAGACGAGGGGAAGTGAAGTAGTTTATGGGACCAGGAAATCAGGGGGTCGTGTCGAGACAACCAGGGTAGACCTAACACCACCAAGAATAAGGGGGTACTTACTACATCAAATGTCAGTGTCTCTAGATGATTGCCCATGACGGAAGGCAACGGAGACGTCTGCATGGTAATCGACCCTGAGACCAAGGGGGATCCATCTATGGCAAGGACTGGCTCGGGCTGTGGTTTGGGCTTGGTTGGGATAGCGTGTCTGTGTACGAATTTGAGGTCCATGATATTTCCCGAGACCCCAGAGTCTATGAGGGCCCAGGCTATGCAGGACTGTCGGGAATCGATTGTCAAGGTGATGGGCACTCGGAGGTGCATGAAGGAGGGGAGTTAGGGTTGAGGGGATTATTCTATACCCGGGGCGACCCCTGACCAACCTGGCGTTTGGCGTTTCCCGATCCTCTAGGTTGTGGGGGCAGAGCAGCACAGTCACTAATAAAGTGGGTGGCCTCTCCACAATAGAAACAGGCCCTCAACTTCCACCGCCTCTCCTTCTCTTCTGGGGATACGGACCCTCACCAGATGCCTAGCTGCATCAGTTCAGCCTCGCTGCTCTTCATTCCTTCATTGGTACCACCGAAGAGTGGAGGGGGCCTAGCATACCAACTCTGAGGCTCACTTTTCTTTTCTCTGCATCTCTCTGTTAACTGATCATCTATTTGTAGTGCGAGTGTAGCCAGTTTTTCCCATGTATCCGTGAGGTTCATGAACGCCAACTTGTCCTTCAGCTTGTCATTGACCCCCTTCCAAAACATAACTCAGAGGACTTCATTTGACCATTGAAGCTCCAGCGCCAATTGCTGGAATTGGGTTACATACTCCAGTAAACTCCCCTTGGACTGTCGCAGTGTCATAATGTAGGCCTCGGCGTCTCTTCGCCAATGTGGATGGTCAAAAAGGAAGGTGAATTCTTTTAAGAAGTCAGAATAATTTGAGAGCAGGGGACTATTACTTTTTAGGAGGGCAGTAGCCCAGTCAATGGCGTTCCCCCCACAAGTTCCCAATAATGAAGGCGACCTTTAAGGTATCAGTAGCATAGGTAGCCAGTTGCATAGTAAAATTAAGTTTGCACAGGGCTAGGAACCCATGAAATGCCTTATGCTCGCCTGAAAACTTGTCAATCTGGGGGCCTCTGGGCTCTCGGGGGGTGGCCGCCCCACCACGGGGAATGGCAGGAGGGACCACTGGGCCAGGTGCGGGGGGTCCCACCGCAGTCGCTGCCCCCTGACTCCCGGCTAATGCTGTGGCCAATTCTGTGTGTTTGGCTTGCAAATCCTTCATGTTCATTGCCAGGGCTTGCACGGCTCGCACCAGTTCCCCAATCTCCTTAGCTACCTCCATTGTACGTGGTCTATTAGAAAAGTTGTGCTGGTACTTCTGTCAGTGGGAGGGGGGGAAGGTTAAGAGAGGAAGGAAAGGAAGGGTCACCAACGTGGCTTTCACGCACCCAGGCTGAGCCCACACTCTTGCTCTGTTCGATGCTATGGGGGAAACAATGCCCGTCAGGATAGAAGGTTGGCCTGTGACCTGAACCAGGTCAGGCCTCTATCATCATAGGGTGCAGAGCATATGAAGCAGAGTGTGGCCTTCTGCCCTCCACACACTCTAGGTCTCCTCACGCACAGGGAGGGGGAATGGGGAAGAGGGGTGCTGGACCAGTGAGGGATCACAGGGTACGGTACCAGGATAGTGAACAGGGAATGAGGTTTCTCGTTTGCTGGGAAGTGAGGAAGGAGGCCCCGGGTGTGTATGTGTGTGTTGCACCACAGTCACCCACAGCACCCGAACACTCAGACACGCACAGGGATGAGGGACAACGGACACAGTCACACAAGCACTATCAGGTAGTCCACACACTCTAATACACACACACACTATCACAAAGGGTTACTTAGCTTGCTCATGGCTGGTTTCTCTGCTCTAATTACCAGCGCTGTGTGCCTCACAGCGCTGGTCTTTTATGTGTCAGGCCCCACCCCCTGCCGTATGTGGAGTCGCATGGAGCGTCGCAACAGCACATGCGGCGTTCCCTCACCAGGTGAGTGTGATGGCTGGGACTGCGAGCTATCAGTGCGGCGGCGGGTTGCCTTGGCAACCCGCTGTCTCAGGATTCCGTCAGGCACTGCCACCTCAGTCCCAGGAGGGGAGGCCCCCTGGCGAGGTTCATAGCCCTGCAGCCCCCCCACCGCAGGGAAGCCCGGCGGCGCAGGCTGACACCATGCTCTCTATAAGGCAGTTTGTGGCAGCACTCTGCCACAACTATAACACATATTTTAAGGCACATTATTACTGCTAAATTGTATTTTAGAACAGAAATATGCATTTGGATGAATACTCTATTGTACATACTGAAATATTATCAAAGCGAGTAGGCATATCATCCACTTTTCAAAAAGCTATTGATTCATTGGTGTACAACAGCTGCGTTGCGAGATTCGGGCACTACAGTCCAACTTTTTTTGACTATGCCAGGTTTATGGGGTTTTGCAACACTAGAGCATAAATACCTATGAATCTCACCAAAGTTTACAAAGGTTTCAACTATAAATTCATGTTTTCATGCTTATAGCACCTTGATTAGAAGCTGAGTAATCAACAGATAAGTACTATAACGGTAACTACTATTACTACACCCTAAATGTTTCCTCTGTTGTGTGTGCCTATATGCAAAAGGCCCTTAGGGGTCTCTTGGCATCCCCGTTCGGCTAATTTTGCCAATTGCTTATTAAAAGGCTGGTGCCTTTCCTAGGGGCTAACACAAGGTCACACTTAGGCCCCCAAAGTTTACATCTAAAGTCCTTGGATTTCTCTAGTCCGATTCTCTGGCTCCCGCAAATAGTACAGTCGACAACTGTTAGCCCTGTTGAATATTGTATTGCTTAATGACACTTTGGTTAACAGTCTCTATGATTGTGAATACCAATAGCTCATGCAGGGGTCAAGTATCACCGTTATAAGCCCCGTGAAGGGCAAGGCATTATGTTGGAAGATGCCATAGCAGGGGTCAAATGCTGCCGCCATAAGCCCCAGGAAGGGTAAAGCTATGTAATATAACCATCAACTTCAATTTTATTTCTTATGTAAAACTTTGGACACCTTGTATTACTTTTTGAGTTTCTTTTTATTTAAGTTGTATTAAATTTTAGTTGTAATTTAAATGTAAATTTAAGTTGTAATAGGCCGTTAATTTTGTTACGGCCTAAGGCCAATCAAATAAAATTTACTACTACTACCTTTATTTATCCTTGTTCTGAAATAAACTTCATCTCTTAGTACTGACTGAAAGCGATTTCTTTTAAGTTTGAGCAAAATCCTTCAATCATTTTGTAGAAACATACCCCTTAAAAGAATTTTAGTCACCTTTTATTTGAACAGGACTACAGCAAACATGTTTGGATTTTGAAAATTGACATTTGGCATAGACATGTCTTAGACTATGCTTTGCTTAATTTGAGTCGAGTTAGAAATAATAATTATAAGGTGTTTTAATAATTCTTATTTAAAGTGCTCACTAGGATTTTATTGATGTATACTATTTTAGTGAAACAATTCTTCCTTTCTGACATAAGGTGCCCATGATAGAGCCTATGACAAAGTATTGTAAATAGTTCCTGGCTTTGTTTGAACTGAAATTAAGTGGCATAATAACATATATTTTTTTAAAAAAACACATTGCTATACATTGGTAGCTAGACAACAGGTATTCCTTTGTCACTGAGGATGCAGAACTCACAGAGGGGTTGATTCTACTGCTGCTCATTTGCAGCTGGGGCACAGCAGTTACAGAATGACTGTTGGAGGTGTCAGTTGGCCATGAGGGGGAGTGATAAACAAGGCTCCTGAGGGAAGGACGTTCTTGGCAGCTGTAGGGCGCACTTTCCTAGCACATAAAGGCCTTTGGGTGACAGGGAGACAAGGTACAAGGTTGATGCAGTGTCTCACTCAGAAACCTGCAAATCTCTCAAAGCCTGAGGGAAAGGCATTGAACTTGACTGTTTGAACTAACTGAATCTGTGAAGAATAAGCCTAATGTGTGAAACCCAGTAAATTTGTAGGCGGAAGTAGTTTTAGGTAGTAGTTTTTTAGCCCTTTGTTTTTATTATTTTGTCTCATCCCATGCTTCCCTATTTTTGTTTTGGTTTGGTTTTTTTCCCGTTCAGTGACATTATTGGTTATGCTCTTCTGTATAAATAAATAGTCTTCTACTGTTTCACTTTGATCTCTGGTGACTCAGAAAGAATGCCTCCTTGCTTAAACAAGCACAGATTTGGGCCTGCACACATCATTGGGGGTGGAGTGGGGGCAACGTCCCTGCCCCACTCCCAATCCTGTGGGAATCCCTGGCCAATAGAGCCAGGTGAGATGCACCCGCAGGGAGGGCCCCTACACGGATAAATATCTCCACCAATGGCTGTCCTCCCCCTCTTTTACCTGGTCCAGCGAAACACTGACAGTAAAGTGGTCTACAGTTTGTGGCGGTATCCAGCATGTTAAGTAAACGAGGGGGAGGGGAGGGAGTATGTGCAGCATCCAGCCAAATCCCGCAGCAGTTCTTCTATGCAGTAATAAACGCGTCATCTTGTCTATGAGCTCAGCGACAGCTCTTACCTACTAAGAGCAAGCGGAAACCATTCAACAGCCGAGCGACGGCATACAGGGAGGGATTTGTGGGACCTCTGCGTGGACAGGCAGGCAAAGAGGGGGTGGGTGCCATGCGCCTGACATATGAGCCCAGCACCAGCCCACACCCCAGGTGCTGAAAAAGAGGGCAAGGAAGCAAGGACCACCAGACTTACTGATTATTCACTTAGGGGAAAATTACTTGGGTTTGGCCCAGTCTGCCAGCCCGCCAACCACATTGGGGCAACACTATCCCATCTGCATTCCCGGTGGCCGGGGACAACTATATGATAGTCTGATATGCTGGAGCGCAGATAATGGTGCTATGCGAGGAAGGATGGAAGTGGCTCCCTGTCCTGCGACAAGCCAAATCAGAAGAGAATGAAAGGAAAGAGAAGGACAGGACAGAGGAGAAGTAGGAGGGAAAAGGTTTGGTTTTGGAGCACAAGAAGAGGAAGGGGAAGAGATGGGTTCAGTGGAGGATGGGGGAAAAGGGTTTCCTTGTTGTCTGCAGCCCTCTCTTCTGCCATGCTCCTACCTACTTTCTCCTCTGTTCACAAGGAAAGCAAGGCGAGGTGTGGAATCATGCCAGATCTCAGACAAACTGGATAGAAAAAAGAAGCAAATTACTTTAGATGTTTGCATTTTGAATGACATTTTTGATTTTGCTTCTTTGTGGACCTCTCCCCCAGGGCCCCCCAAAAGAGGTCCAAGACCCTCCCAATCCCCATGCCATCACTTACCATTAGATGGAACCCTCTTCATTTTCATGCTCTCCTTGGCTGTCTGTAGTTTTCTAGGGTAGGCTCCTGTCCCAAGACAGCCAAACGACTGCCCAAGCAAACAGGCCGTTTTTAAAAAGTCTTGCCAGTTGCAGGGCTGCACTGAAAGCAAACCAGGCCCATCCAGACCAGCATCCCTAGTAGCTACATCCTATCCCTGAAAGCCAAACGCCTGTCCAAGCAAACAGGCCCTTGTTTTAAAAGTCTGACCAGTTGCAGGCCTGTATAGCAACTAAACACATGGGGCTGAATAAACCAAATTCAAACTATGCATTTCTGTTTCTCCACAAAACCGGCAAGCAAGATTCTCAAAAGCACAGTCACAAGCAGAGAGGCAAGAAACTACTTTCCAGCAGGGGGCAGCAGTGAAACAGCAAAGGAACCATTTTAAACAAGAGTAGTCATTACCAGTGGACCCACAAATTCACAAAATGGCCTCTCTACTCATGCTTGGGAGGAGAAGGAAAGCAGCAGTGCATCATGCAAGCACAGAGCAAGCAAAACAAACCAGAAATCCTTAGACCATTGACCCAACAGTATTACGTGAAGTCCTTAGCACTGCACATCACGAAAACAGCAGCATGGAGTTCCACTTCTCCCAAAACAGAAAACATACTACACACAGTTCTGTTACAATGTAAAAGGTGTCTGAGCTGCTACAACGAACCTTCCTGCAAGGACTACTAATTAGTGAACCAACCTGTGGCATGGCCTTCTCACAGACAAGCCTGCAACATCCCATGCCCAGACTTCAAAAGGGCNCTAGATCCCCGCCCATCCCCCCGAACACAGAGAAAGCAGACAGTTTAGGCTGGAAAACAGCAAAGAAAGGAAACACCACTGACTTCAACAAACCATTTTGTGTGTGCTCCGGCTCCACAAAATGACCACTGTCTTTTTTGCACCTGCTTTGGGCTTGGGAGAGCAGAGGAGGGAATCCAGCAGTACATCTCTTGCAGCATGCGTTGCAACTAGCACAGATCATACCAAGCTAGAAGCCAAATATTCAGCTGCTCACCTCAGAACATCTACTTGATATTCTAGGTCAGCAGCTCAATATTTGACTTCAACCAACCCTTAGACACAAGATACATCAATCTTAATTAGGAAAATGCAATAGTGGTTTCCAAGTGAGAAAGAAAAACCCAAGTTGTTCACACTAGTAGTCGTATCTATCTCTGCAACAATAGCCTTTACTTTATTAAAGGTTATTGCAGTGCAGAGATACTACTACTAGCGTGAACATAGGATATTTTTTAGCACTTGGAAACCACTGTTACATTACCTAACGGAAATGGCTGTAGTTGTGGTTTTTAAGTCTATTCCTTCAAGTTAGAGTACACCACACAGCAGCAAGTTCAACTTTACTCAATTAAAAATTAAGAATTCATGTCTTTCTTGAAGCAGCTGGTAGCACAATTATTATTTATTATTATTTTTATTTGTTTTATTTTTATTTATTTATTTATTTATTTCAATTTTATCCCACACCCTCCTGCTCACAGGCAGCTTGGGGTGGCTTAAAACACACACAAACAATAATTAAAATTCGTAATTAAAACATACTATTACTCACAATTTAAAAATTAATTTAAAATACCCTAAAAATACTAAAAATATACTAAAAGGGCAGAACCAATCTGTATGTAATAACTATATGTGATATCATCCCATAATAATCACTATGCATTATAACGTCCCCCCTCCTCACAAGACAAGTCCCCCAGCCCTCGGGGCCCCCCAAAAAGCCAAGGCCAAGCCCCAGACGGATCTCCAGTGTACTCACCCAGCAGGCCTGAGCCCAGACAGGGCAGGCTGAGCTCAGCAGCATCTCCTCCCCACTGGAGGACAGGATGCTGGGCTTGATGATGGACCCTTGGTCTGACTTGGCACTACCTAACTTGCTTCCTTGAGATGATTATTATTAATAAAATATTATATATAANGCACTACCTAACTTGCTTCCTTGAGATGATTATTATTAATAAAATATTATATATAAATAAATATAATCTAACAGTGATCCGTAATTTGAATGAAAAAGATTATCTGACCACCAGCTGGCTGGCCAACTGCAAACACTCTCAAGAACTGAAAGAGAGATAAAATGGCACCTGTGTGGAGTCACCTTGATATATGCTCTGGTCTCTGGAGCAGCAGGCAGCCGCCACCCTCACACCACGTGAGAGAAAAATCCTGCGCTGAGGGAGACACTGAATAAAATAGTTACACAAAAAACATAAGTACTTTCCACTCCCCCCCCGCTGCAGTTGCTGTTCTGCCAACCGATAGCGCACACACACACATCACAACAGTCACACACATACACACACATCCATTGCTCCCCCGTCCCCCTCCTGCCCACAGGGCACCAAGGGCTACAGCCCATATAACGTTACAGTTGCTGCCGGCTGCTCCTCCATAGAGCTCCATAAAATACTGCCCCAAGTGATCATGGCAACACGTTGCTCTTTCCTATGAACACGCAGTGGATGGCACTCCCTAGCTGCCCAAAGCGCGTTCTGCCAAGTTTTTACCCTTAAAGGTCTCCACTCTCCTGACTCCTCCTTCAATGAGAGCCTCTGGCTCTCCAAGTCCCTTCCCAGGCAGGCTCCCTCACAAGTCCTGACCTGCAAGTGACACCCCCCCCCCCGCAGTTTGCGCATGCGCAGAGCCTAGGAGCAAGCTCCCACATGCGCAGTTCTCCAGCCTGCTCCAGCATGCTCTAAACAGGAAGTTCAAAGCGCTGGAGCGGCTTGAAACAGCCGCGCAGGCCTCTGAACGTGCGGCCAGCACCGGGGATGGGATTTTAAGGTAAATAAGGTATCGTACTGGGCATGTGGGGGGGCAGGAGGGGCATTTCCCCATCCGCCCTAGGGGTAGCACCGTGCCTGGCCATGGTGCAGGTTATGAACCGGCAGTCCAGTAAATTACCTAAGGTGATGGGGCTGCAGAGCTGTTTTGTGCTGAAGTGCCTCTCTCTAAATATGTACTTCTCAGTGAAACATACTAGGGGTCCATAATAATAGTGCTGATACGCTCTCTCATTTTCAGAGAGAGTGGTTTTGCACTCGGGCATCTGCTCAGAGCTGGAGGTGATACTCGAGGCCTTGTAAGCTCTTGGGAGCAATTGCTGAATGAAGGCGTGCAAATCTTCTGTTTTGGAAAGGACCAAGTGTGCCTACGAGAGGAGTTTTCACAAGTTCAGGAACTTTCTGGCAAAACATGGGTTCCAGGAGTGCTGGCCCAATCCCTCCTGCTCACATAAACTGGTTCACTACACACTTGTGGCAGTATAAATTGGTGGCTTGGACCATCAAATGTTGCCTGGATGCAATCTCATTTGTTAGTAGGGCCAATGGCTTTGGTGATCTGTCAACAGTTTTTCACTTAACATGGGCAGCAGGGGGTTGGGCCCAGCGGGGGACACGTGCAAGGCCAGGGGCATAGCTACCATTGGACAAACAGGGAGATTTGTCCCGTGGCCCATAATGGCTGGAAGCCCAAATCCAAGGTAGCTAAGCCACCCTTTTTTCTTTTTAAATTGCCACCTGAGCTGGCTGGGGGCCCTTCTGGCTTCTACGTGGGCCCCCTCCCTGTCCGTGGTTGCAACATTGTGTCTGACACAATGTTGCAACCACAGAGGGGGAGGGAGGGGCCCTATGAAGTAGTCTGCATCAGGCCAGGTCACACTCACAAGCCTCGTGGCTCAGCTCGCCCCCCATGCGCTACATCGCAGAGGAGTTCGCCCCCACCAGTCCGGACCCAATCCAGGCAGGGCTGGCTCAAGGGACATAAGAACATAAGAAGTGCCATACTGGGTCAGATTAATAGTCCACCTAGCCCAGCATCCCATCTCCGACAGTGGCCAATCACAGTGGCTTGGGAGAAGCACCCAAAAGTTCACAATGGGGGATCCATTCCCTGTTGTTTTCCCCCAGCTCCCGTCATGTTCCCTGATCCTGTCTGGCTAATAGCTGCTAATGGACCTATCTTCCAGAAACTTGTCCAGGCCTCTTTTAAACTCAGCTATAGTACTGACCCTTACCACAGCCTCTGGCAGTAGATTCCACAACCTAATTATGCGCTGAGTGAAAAAATATTTTCTTTTATTTGTTTTAAACTTGCCACCCATGAGTTTCATGGAGTGTCCCCTAGTTTTAATACTAGCTGAGAGGCTAAGTAACTGCTCCTCGTTTATTAGTTCCATGATACTCATGATTTTATAGACCTCTATCATATCTCCTCTCAGTTGTCTCTTCTCCAAACTGAAGAGCCCCAACCTACCAAGCCTCTCCTCATACAGGAGCCCTTCCATGCCCTTGATCATTTTTGTTGCCCTTCTCTGTACCTTTTCTAGTTCAGCTATGTCTTTTTTGAGATGGGACGACCAGAACGGCACACAGTATTCGAGGTGCGGTCACACCATTGATTTGTATAGAGGCATTATGATATCCTCAGTTTTATTCTCTATCCCTTTCCGAATAATTCCTAACATTCAGTTTGCTTTTTTGACCGCACACTGTGCACTGCGCTGTGGATTTCATTGTATTGTCCATAGCCACCCCCAGATCCTTTTCCTGAGTGGAGGCCCAGTCCGAGTGGAAAGGTGATAGGAGCATGAGTGGAGCTGTTGCCGGGTACCTTCCTGCTCCGGCACTCCCCGCATCAAACTGACCCAGCCTGCCCCGCCCGCCCAACCAGTCCCCGGCCTCCAGGGCTGGTCAGGTGGGCTGGGGCAGTAATGGCACTGCTGCTGCTGGCTGCACTTGGCCCCAGTGTGTGATCAGAGAACCGTGAGGGACAGAGTGCACCATGGAACCAGCTCGCTGCCAGCCCAGAAGACGGATGGGCCCAGCTGCAGGCCACCAGCAGCACACCGCAGACTCTGCAGAGAGCAAGTAAGTCCCGAGCACCAGCAGCCCAGTGCCCCAGGTCAGTCGAGCTGGGAGGCGCCCCTGGGCCGTCCGGTGGCTTCACCACCAGTGGGAAAAAAGAGGAGGGGCCCACGGACATTTCTTGTTCCTGGGCCCATCCCAAGCTAGTTACACCCCTGTGCAAGCCATTGTCTGTAAACATCCTAATCTGCCTATCTTCGTCCCTACAGGAACTGTATTTATCAGCATTTTATTTATTTATTTATTTATACAGCTACTTTAACCCTGCCCCCTCCTGCCTCTGGCAGCTCGGGGTGGCTAACAATAAACTGCATAAAACATGAAACAACAAGCATTAAAAACCATTATCCAATAAAAATTAGGATCCAATAAAAGTCTATAAACTCAAAGCATATCCCCAACCCAACCCCCACTCCCACTACCCATCTCACTTATCGAAAGCCTGGAGAAATAGCCTGGTCTTACACTGACCTCTGAAGGAGGGGAGATCTGAGGACAAACGGACCCCGACCGGAAGGGAGTTCCACAGCCGCGGTGCCATGACCGAGAACACCCTTTCCAATGTCACCCCACAGTGCACCCAGGGGACATCAAAAAGGACACCCCCAGCTGACTTCAGGTGGCGATCCAGAACTCAGAGAGTGAGGCGATCCCGCAGGTAAACAGGACCCATGCCATGTAGGGCTTTGTAGGTGAGAACCAACACCTGAATCAGGCCTGGAAGTGTTATATCCTCACGGTGACTTGTTCTCGTCAGGAGGCAGGCCACTGCATTCTGCACCAGCTGCAGTCTCCAAACTCTCACCAGGGGTAGCGCCACATAAAGCTCGTTACAATAGTCTGGTCTTGAGGTGATGAAAACATGAATGATGGTGGCCAGGTCTGAGTCTGAAATATACGGCTGAAGCTGTTGTACCAGATGTAACTGGCAAAAGGCATTTCTTGCCACAGCCACCACCTGGACATCCAGGCGGAGCTGTTAGTCAAGAAGCACCCCCAGACTGTGTACCTGAGGAACTAGGGAGGGATGAACCTCATCAATGATGGGGACCGCCAACCTCCAGTCCCTCCCCACCAGCATTACCTGTCTTGTCAGGATTCAGTTTCAGATGGCTCGTCCTCATTCAATCCCCAACAGCTGTCAAACACCTGGCAAGCAACAAGACTACTGAGCCTGGGTCAGCTGAAAACGGAGGTAGAGTTGGGTGTCATCAGCATATTGATGACACCGAACACCAAACCCTCTCATGACTTCACCCAAAGGCGAACAGGAGAGGGGACAGAATGGATCCTTGCAGAACACCACACGTGAGATCCTTGGGAGACAAAGAATGATCTCCCAGTACCATACGCTGAGTTCTCCCGGCCAGGAAAGAGAGGAACCATTCGAAAACAATTTCACCCACCCCAGCACAGTCCCGCAATGAGTCACCAACATCTTGTCATCAATGGTATGAAAATTAGCCAACAGATCTAATAAAACCAAAAGAGTTGAAGATCCTGATCTAACTCCTGGCAGAGATCTTTGACTAAGGCCACAAGCGCAGCCTCAGTGCCATAACCCGGAGAAAAGCCAGACTGTGAGGGATCCAGAAAACTGATCCAATGCAGATGTGCCTGAAGCTGCTGGGCCACAATCCATTCGATAACCTTCCATAAAAAGGGAAGGTTAGACACCAGCTGCTAGTTGGCAAGGTAGACAATGTCAAGAAATGTTTTCTTAAGCAGTGATCACACTATGGCCTCCTTGAGGCACCCAGGGACTGTGCCCTCCCAAAGGGAGGTGCTGATTACCCCCGCCAACAACAGCTCCAATGTCTCCTGGCTGGCCTTAACCAGCCAGGACGGGCACAGATCTAATTCACAAGACGCACTCTAACAGACCCCAGGACATTCTTGGCATCAGCAGATGACACAGACTGAAACTGATTCCACAAAACAGGACAAGGTGGGGGGCATTCATAACCTCTGGTTCTCCTACTGCAGCAAGTGCGGTGTCAAAGCAGTGGTGAATGTGTGCGATTTTATCTGTGAAATAGTCAATAAACCTATCACAGCGAGCCCTGGAAGACTCCAGCTCCAGGTGGAGACAGGCCGGACTGACAAGCCCCTTCACCACCTGGAAAAGCTCAACTTGATGGCAGCAAAGAAGCCCTTCTTTGCTGCCAGCACAACCACCTCATAGGCTTTAAAACAGCTCTATGCTGCAATCTGTCATCTTCAATATGGGTACAATTCCACCATTGGTCTAACTGCCATCTTTCCTGCTTCAGCCAACACAGATCCTCCATGAACCAAAGGGACCTGTGTCGCCGATGCTCTGGGAGCGGATGCCTGCGAGTCCACTGATTAATGGCCTCGGCCAACAAGGTGTTCCAGAGGGCCACAAGGTCATCGAGAGGTTGACCATCAAGAATGGAGGGTATCTCCCCATGAGCATTCGTGAACCTTTCTGGTTCCATAAGTCTCTGGGGGCAGACCATCTGAACTGGTCCTGCACTTTTTCAGAGTGGGTGCGTGCACCAGGAGACAGGCACATAGGAGGTAATGATTCGTCCATGACAAGGGAACCAACAATAGATTCCCCACCAACGGATCCCCCACCTCAAGACCAGTGCAAAAAAACAAATCCAGAGTATGCCCCCCTCACATGCCGGGCCACACACCGACCACCATCTGAGGCAGGCCCATGGGCTTTGGAACGGTGGGACATGGATTTAGGTACGGATTCGGTCAAATTGAACATCCAGTGTTCCCAAACTGACCAAATAGATAGGGAGCAAAGGCTGACTCTACAGGGGTCACCAGTAACAGGGATATTCCCAGTGGAGGCTATGAGGTCCTTTCTGGTTCTGCGCCCCTAGTGGGAGTTGTTTGCCCATTTTGCACTGCTCATTCCTAACAAAACTTCAGTTTATAGTGGTTTTTTGGCAGGGCATTACCAGTCTAAGGTTCTCCCCCTCTGATTATGGTTCACACTCCTTCAGAATAGGTACAGGATCGACCACTGATGATGGGGGCCTTTTGGGGTGTCAGATTCAATCAATGGGGTCCAGTGCTTGCCGTACATGCATTAGGCCTCTGGGTCTGTCGCAGTAATTCACTGCCTAGTGGGTGGGCCTCAACTTGTGTTTTCATTGACAGGTCATTGGTTTTCTCTACTGGTATGGATTTACGGCCATAGTACAGTGAGATGAGCAGGTTGACAGGTGGTGATTTCAGCCATTGGGTTCCAGCTGGGTTGTGGCTTTCAAGCACACTCATTCTGGATCGGAATCAGTGGAATGCAGTGGAATCAGTTGTTACTCCTACTTTTATTTATTTATTTATTTTTACATTTTTACCCCACCCTTCTCTGAAGACTTGGGGTGGCTCACAACATCTAAATTTAAAAAATCAAATTTAAAACTCCATCATCCTGCCCACCCCACCCTTTACCCTCACCTGCCACCCACCAATCCTCCTCCCCAAACCCTTTTGCCCAATCCCACCAAACCGTATTCCTGCCAGCCAAATGCAGGTCTCATCTCCTCTGGAGGACAGACAAGCTCGGGCTAAGGTGGATCTCCAAGGGGAGGGAGTTCCATAACTGTGGTGCAACAATCAACAACGCCCCTCCCCCTGGCACACCCTCGATGTAGCAACTTCACAGATAGTTTGCACTCGCAAGAGGATGCTCTCAGCCGACCTCAGAGGCTGTGATGGAACATAGGGGAAGAGGTGGTCTTTCAGATACCTGGGGCCCAGGCTATTTTATTTTATTTTATTTATTTATTTATTTTCTTCAATTTCTAGGCTGCCCCCTCCTGCTGCTGCAGCTTGGGGCAGCGTACAACATAATAAAGCCATAAAATATGACAGCAACAATAAAAAGCAGAATATAAATAACAATATAAAATTACAAATAAAATACAACACAGGGTATTTTCAGACGTGACAGGGCCCATTGGCCCCGGCACAGAAACTACCCATTGATTCCCTGCCGGGATCACTCCGGCACAGCCAACAGACGTGCTGAGGGATCTCGGCGGGAATCGGGGAGGCGGCGGGACCGCGCGGCGTAACGTGCGGCTGCACGCCCCCGCCCTCCCCCACACTCCCCTGCTGCCTGCCCTCTGGGGAGACGGGCGGGTGCCGTGGTCAATGCGGCCACAGCGCCTGCCTGAATTGACCACAGCCCGGAATCCCGACGGGGATTCTGGGCTGTGGCTGCCGTCCAGACGAGACAGCTCAGTTAATCACAGCGGGGAATCACATTTGCCACGCGATCAGCTGAACCCGCGGGGCCGGCGCCAATCGCGTGGTGAATGTGATTCCCCGTCGCGATTGACTGTGATCAACATCTGGGGGGGAACTTCTGTTCCCCCATCAGACATTACGGTATCACTTTCACCATGTGCAGATTCACTGTGGTTGCTTGTGATCTCGTAACGTCTGAAAATACCCACAGTGGAGTTAAAAGACCCTCCCACTCCCCTGTTCCAACCTCCTACTCATCACCGTCTCCCCCCTTCCCAACCACCCACCCATCACCCGTTTGTACAAATAAGCAAATGTGTTTTGGTTTTTAAAATATGGGAGTTAATTATTAAGGACTGTGGAATTGTGAACATTGTGTATATGTATTGTAAATTGGTCACCACACATGTTCTCTTTCATTCACATCTTTTCCTGAGTAGGTTTCCTACACTTTAAGGCATCGAGTGTTTATTGGTTAATTAACTAATGTGTATTGTATCTCATTGATTATGTTTGGGGAAAGGGGAAATGAAGGAGTATTTAAGATCAGGAAATAGAGGCCCTGTAACACAGCATGCAAGATGCCTGTTAGAGAATTGGCAGCATAAGAGTACAAAATAGAACTGTAAGTTTTTAACATATAGGGGTTGCTGCCCATATTGCTTTTTCTTCTCTTTCCTTCCTCCTGTGATTATATTGGTTTTTTAACTCAAGTCATTTGTCAAATAGAACTTGAAGAAGGCATGTTTACAGTACATTGTGAATGAAGGAGACATCTGCTTATATCTCTACACCCAGGTACATATTATATGGTATTTATGGTATTTTTTGGTGTTGGCATTGTTAAAACTAATGAGGATTAATTGTTTCAGTTTGAGGAAGTTGACACTGGAGTTTTGATGAAGTCTATACGAAACAAGGACAACCGGTGACTCGTAACTACCACTGTTTTAAAGGATATGTTTGGAGATTGACTTTGGTCCTTTTCACATGAGACACCCTCTCCCCTCGCCCTCGTGGGTGACTGGGTGGGCGAGGGGATGTGTCCATGTGACAGAAAGTGGGAATGGGTGGGGGTGCGTGTCCGCTTCCGTGCTCCACCCATCTTCACCCATCGTCCACGCAAATAGGAATTGGGGAAAACGGAGGTGCCTCTGTGCGTGGAGATGGGTGGAGATCGGTGCAGGTGAGTGTGCGTCCGTGCGCCGTGCCGCACACAACCCGCCACCTCCACCCATCTCCCATGGACCGCGGCACCTCCGCGGTCCGTTTAAAAAGGGGGTTTCTCTTACCATTATTGGATGTACTTTGGAGATTGATTATCATTGTTGCTCATCAGGTTTTTTGAGATCAGATTTTTTCAACATCATTGGTTGCATTTTGGGACTATTTTCCTTTTGCTTATTACTGTTGGATTTTGTATTCCCTTCATGATTTACTGTTATGTTTAGTAATATAGGATTTCATAATTACAGTATAGTTTACAATTAATTGTATGTATGATTTTTACAGTAGGATGATTGAGACACATTTGTAACCATTCTATTTAGTATAGTTTTGGTTTTTTTGTTTTACACTTGTGGGGACCTTCCCTTCTTTCTCTTAAGGCCCGTAGCTAGGACTCTGACAGTATGGGGGCGGAGAGTAGGAGGGGGGAGAAAAGGAGGTAGACTCCAAGAGAAAGCGGGCACTTTTTTCAGTCTTGGAAACTATGCAGGTGGATGACCTGGAACATCTCTTATTTCCATGGGGATAGAGGCAGTGAGATTTACAGAGGGGAAGGTCAGTGTCCTATTGGCCAGCTCTCATGTATTGTCAAATTGGAATTTACCTGGTTTCCCTCCCAAGCACAATTCCCAATCAGGATCTTAATTCCCGCACACCACAAATCAGATGGTTAATTGGGTACAACATTATTTTATTCTTAACCACACAGATAACATATCATCAGCACTGTTCTTGGATAGATCTAGCCCTGCCTACTCAACACATTAAAAATACATGTTTCTTATGTGTCCTGCAGATCACAGTGGCAAATGTTGGTTTGGAGAGGCTGCTATAGGTGGGGGCCCAGGGGTCCATACCCAGGAGAGGTGCCCCTTGTATCTGGAACTTTTGAGAGCGATGATAAGGATCAACAGTCCAGTGGCTCACTGCAAAGCTAGTGGCCAGTAGCGCTGGAGACAATTTGCCATGGTTCGGGCTTCTGCTTATATAGTCCTCTGGGCTGGAGAGCATTATGCTGGTATGCTTGGTGCAGGGCCTCACGTCACTGCCTCGTGGGTTTCTGCTGACCACATTCTTATGCACATCTCAATCTTTACCTCTTCAGAACATCCAGGCCCCATCCCTCTGGGCAAGGCCGAACCTTCTGTGCTTCGAGATGAGATTAGAGTTTTCTTCCTGTCCTGGCGCCCTCAAGGCTGTTGTGTTAAGTGTCGCAAGCTCTCTGCTGCTTTGCTATTGAGATGCTTTGTTTATATCAACATTCCCTTCCAAACAATCTCTCTCTTGCATGGTTCAGCAACTTTCCCACCACTGTGATCTGAGACTCTTGTTCTTGGCTTGTACCCGTCATGCTTTTCAGTATGAACCAACATATTTCTACTTAGGCTAATATCAGCACATATATTCAACACTATTTATATTCAATCTAATAATGTTATAAGCAGGTGTACAGAGTTACTAAAATCAACTAAAAAGCAAGTTTACAATCATGTGGTCAGGTGAGAATACAATCATAACACAACAGTATAACCTTTTCTCTGTGGGTAAGTCAAGAGGAAACAGGTCCATGACCACACACCTGTTTTCAGGGGTGTAGTTACCATGGGTGTAGCAGGTGGACCATGTATGTGGAATTTGTATGCGTCTCATGTAGGGGCAAGAGAAGGGGGCTCATTCCATCTTTTGCACCAGGGCCCACTTCAATCTAGGTATGCCCCCGCCTGTTTGCCTGCTCCTTTTGGGCCTTGGAGGTGGGTTAGTGTGAACAACCCTATGCTACCTCAGTTAGAAGGAGAAAATTATTTCTAATTCCTTTTTGTGGGACACAACAGGGGAACGTTCTATTAGCTATTCAGTTCATTCATACAAGGGCCAGGTATACTCTGGACTTCTATTCTTCCCCCTCCCTCCTTCTTTTCATATTTCAGATGAGACTGAAGTGATGACAGGCAGGTCTTGTGACCTGGTGGGAATATGGACACCTATTATCGATTAAGCTTGACCTCCTTTAATCACTCAGATTTGCAGCCTTGGGTGTTCCTGGCCAGGAGTGTTTTTCTCATCAAGTCCATCTGGTGAGAAGGCTGTGTGTGATCCTCTCTTTCAGAGCCAAAGCTGGTCACTATTATCCATGTCTCTGGAACCTCAAGACTAGATTACTGTAGTGCACTCTACATGTACCTGACCTTGATTGTTTGGAAGCTGCAGTTGTTGTAGAATGTGGTGGGGCCTGTCTTTTGACAGGGGTGGGTTGCTTGGTAACACAATACAGCTGTGCTTCAGAGTCTTCATTGGCTTCTAATAGCTTTCTAGACACAATTAATGGAACAGGTATTAATCTACAAAGCCCTAAATGGCTTGGGTCCTACATTTCTGAAAGACCGCCACATCCTCATGCTCCATAACAACCCAAAAGTCAGATGAGAACAGCCTCTTGGTAATCCCATTGGCAAGCCAAGTATGTATGATCAAGATGTACAGAGAGGTGTGTTTGGTGACTGCTCCACGGCTTTGGGATTTCTTTCTCTTTCAGGTTCACCATAGCACAAACTTGAGCATCTTTTGAAAGAAATGAAAACATTTTTTATTTGGGGTGGCCTTTGGCTGGCAGGGTTTTTGGGTTCAAGTTTGTCCAGGAATTTCTTATTTATTTGTATTTTAAAATATTTAAATATTTATTTTTATTAATTTTGTGTTTGTTACCCACCATCAGCACTTGGGAGAGAGTGGAATTTAAATTAAAATAAATATTTGATAGAAAATTCTTCTTCCTGTTTGCAACTTCTAGCCAATACAATAAAATATATCTGTGACTGTGAGTCTCAAACCATTTTCTCAAGAGTATTTATTCCAAAGCCCTGTGGACTTATGTGAGTCTACACTGGAGCAAGTGGTTTGAGAATCATGACCTATATCTTTGGGGTTATTTGCAATGACAACAACATTGTACTTAATAAAACTGACAGTATCGTTCATTCCCACTTTGCCTCTATTAAATAAATGTGTAAATTAATTTCCAGATCAGATACTAGTCTGCTTGTAGTTTCGAACTGTTCAAGAGATGATCTCTCCAAAACTATGAAGACCAATTTAAGGACTTCTTTTTTTAATGGCCTTAGAAGTAGTGTGACTTTAGGTATTACTGCTATATAATATTTTGACATCCGACTGTGCTTCAGGGAAATCTCTAAATGAAATTACAAATGGGATATTTGTCATGTGGTGTCCAAAAATACAGCAATGTAATATACTACGTGGTGAAATGTAGTACTTCAGAGCTCAGTTTGGGAGATTATAAGCCTCTTGTGGTAAGGACGTGTAACTACTGACTGTACAGTGCCAGGTACGTTGCTGGTGCCATATAAATAACAATAATAATAATACTTACATTTTCAACAGTGATATCAATTCACATATTTGGATTTAAAGCGTGTGTATCTATGCCCTAAAACACTTTTCTTTCTATTTGGCAATTATGCCTTAAAATGTATGAGTAGCCCTTAAAAAATGGTCATGGGTCTGACACTACAGTCTTCACTCAAGTTAATCAATTTTGCCTGATTGAGAACTTTAGGACTGATATTATGTATCTTATTTTACCTGGTTACAAATTCCTGACATTTACATGTTAGAGAATTCTCAATTAATCAATCCTCTGCTCAAATATAAAGGGTCTATTTCCCCCTTGATACATGTGCATAACTTCCATTACTGACAAGAGTTATAAATCAAAGAATATCCCTACATTTAATGAGAAGTTACTGTACTACTAGAGAGTGAAGAATAACCTTTAGATATTCATGTAAATTTGCGCGTGTGAATGAATGAGACAGGCAGAACATGTCTGTGTAGTAACATTTTTTCCTCTTATTAATTTACACATGCAAGGTTAAAAAGATTTAAATGAAAGATAAACATTTAAATTATTTTTTTCTGTTATAGGACTGCACAGTGTACGAAACAGAAAATAAAATTCTTCATGTGGTAAGTCATTAGAACGTTTCTATTTCAATGCTATGTAGAGGCATGTTCCCTGGTCATGCTTACAAGACTTACAGTACATGATGCATTTCTTTTAATGACTGTAGTAAAATACGTGTTTCAGTGCTTTTGCTTTAAATGTCTATGGGAGCAGGATGTGAGTTTGTGGTGATCGGACAGTATAATTCCTTAATGTTGGCTTTTCACAAGCCTATAATTTAACTTTGGCCACGTGTTGTCATTTTATATTAGTGGTCTGGGGAATAAGACTTTAGTTGAGCAAAAGGATGAGTTGAGTCCTCTTCCCCACTTTGGAATATTTTACTCCACTTTAAGGAAGTATTCAATGGTGCTAATATAGGCCATTTTTACAGACAGGGGTGAGTGGGGGGATGGGTGTTCTGGCGCAGTGGGTGAAGGTGGATGTGTGTCCCTTTACACGGACACACCCCACATATCTCCACCCATGGAGTCTCCTCCGTTTTTTCAGAGGGCTCCGTGGGTGGAGATGGGTCCCACCCGTCACTCGCAGTGTTTGCACGGACAAACATCGGGTGGACACCCACCCACCACCGGCCGTTTCCACAGATATCCACACCAGCGGAACACCCTCCCGCACACCCAGCCGGGGGGCAGGAGGGCGTGCAAAACGGCCATATTTATTAATTTTAGTACTGAGATGGGGGAATTTGTACTATCAATGAATTGATAATGCTGTTGCATTTTTTGTTAGATTAACATTTTACTTTTTAGTGTGAAAATTGCAGATATCAATAATAAATAATTTGGACCAGATGGATTAGACAGGGCCAGATAATTACATAACAAACTTCTATACTTGCAGATTTCATGGCAAAGCATGAGACACCTCTGAGTACATTTGCTGCAGGTACAGAAGTTGTACTGACACAGAAGAAGAGTTTGCAGAAGTTAGGGGAAATCCTCAAAGGATTTACAGATTCAGACAAACTGTAACCCATGGCCTAATTTTCAAAGGTGCTGAACACCCATAGTTTTCATTGAAGTCTGATCCTTTTGAGGTTTATCTATGAAAAAAGATATCTCCAAGCTTTTTATTAGTGGATCTTTTTCTGCAAGACACAGTCAGTAACTTGAACAAAATGAGTATCCTAAGTTTGGATCCCTAAAGGAATATGCTTTAGCTTTGGTTACAAGAACTCCCTTTCTCTGCTTCCAGGGCCTTGTCTCTTGCACATACTTTGTTTCCAACAGGGATTAAAATATGTAGTAAACCATTGATGTACAGTTAGAAAATGGGCATTTACTTTTTAGAAATGAGCTTACTGTTATAGTCTGCTTCTGGATGGGAACTTATTAAACCATGTGAAGTTTTCTAGGATTTGAAGTGGGTATGTCTCAGCCTATGATTTGCAATTCAAACTACAGCTTACTTTCCAGATATGTATAGTCAAAAGAAATTTGCATTTGCTGCTAACATCACTACTTTGATGGATGGAGAGTGTATATGCATGTAGGAGATGAGGTACAGAAAATCAGTATTGGTGTTTGTGCATATTCCATAATATTTGTTGCATTTGCATCACCTTGTGCTGGTTTTCTGGAGGCTTTGCCATTGCAGTTCATATTATTAGTAAATCATATTCAAGTTCAGTAGTAATAGCCAATACCTGATGATGTGGTGTAAAACAAAACAAAAAAGCTATATATAACATTCTTAAACATTTTCCTTTGCTGTGCAATGGGAGAAATAATCACTTGTTTTATCCTAAAACGCAAAAACCTATATTTTAACTTGCATAATTGCAACCACTGTTATAGGCTATACATTATAAAATCACTTTACCCTTTTAAATATACACTGTTGCATTATTTGACTTTGTGACCTTGTGGAAAAGTGAATTCTACAGGATAATTTGCTGTACGAAAGTTTCTATTGCTGGCTTGACATTTACCAGCTATCTATTATCTTGACTGACCCTTTTTTGTTTTTCATTATGGACAATGTAATGAGGAGGCCCTGGAGAAAATAGTCACTCTCATTCCTATAATTTTAAATCCCTCAATTAAGTTCCCTGTAACACTTCTCCTTACCAAGCTTAAGGATTCTGCTTTTTGAAGATGCATATTGATATTGACCGCAATCCAGCTATGCACATTTACACTGAAAAGCAGCACCAGCACTAGAAGGGTGACCAGCCCTTGAGTCATGGGTGCAGATGCACCAGATCCCCCTAGCACAGATTAGCCAACTGCTCGCAGCCGAACAGTTTACTCTTGTGTGAAAACTCATGCAGCCCACCCAAGCAGAGGCATGGGGATGGTAGAGCACAGAGGCACTGATCACAGAGAATGAAGGCAACCCCCCCATCCCAAAAGGGTTAATGAGGCTCCATCTCCCCTGCAAATGCCCAGTGCATGAAATGCCACATCATCCAGGGATGCGGTTGCTTAGTGCAGGGGAGCCAAGTGGCACAGTGTGCAGGGATGCAGTGGAATGGGGGCTGATGGTTTAAAGAGTCTCCAGCCTGCAGAGTGCTGGAATCAACCATTTGCCCTTGCATAGGTAAGGAGGGATAGACGGGCAAGGGTTCAGGTTCGGCGCCCACCACCCAGCCACAGTAGGTTAGACAGAACTCGCTAGAGCAGAATGGGAGGACGGACAGCTGGTCAGCTCAAGTGCATTGTAGGTAGGTAGCCCGTCAAATCTGCCAGCTCCCAGATTCCAACACTTTGTATCCTGGTGCACTGTGCAACTCGGCCTTGCTATGGCAACCCTCTTCCGGGGAACATCTGACCCCTCCCCCAAAGCCAGCCCAACTCCATGTAATTACAGATGCTGTGCTCATGACTGCATCCCTCCCATCCCAGCACTCAGAGGGCAGCATCTGTGTGTGTGGCCATGCACTCCACTCCCAGCATGAGGTGTGGGGAGGAATGGGCACTGTTTGTGGCAGCGGCGGCAGTAGAGGTGGGGTCTGGGGCACAGGTTACTGATGTCCATACTCTCCTGTTGCCAGCTCCCCATGATGCTTGTGATGCTTGCCAAAATGACACACACACTGATTTGGCAACCAGCTGCATGATGTCTCATCTCACCATGCATCTGTTGTGAATGGGTGCATTAGCGGTGTTCATTGTACATGGCTGTGCACTGCATGCTTCACTATGGTGATGGAAAGGGGTTGGCAAATCCTTATGTTCTGCTCTATGGGTAAACCTAAGATGTTCCTATATGAATAGGCAACCATACATATGTGCCACAGCTACTACTGGTCAGACCAGGAGCAACTTACTGTAGGCGTGAGATTTCAGTGACATGTCTTCCGTTCTTGTGCAATGCTGTTTCCGCAAGCTCAGGCTCCATGGAGCACTCTTTCACCGACTAATGCTGATTTGGCTGCCAGCACTGCAGGCTGCCCGCATGATCTGCGGGACTCCCGCAGGCGTACATCATTAGCAGGATCGCAGTCATCATCTATAAACTCTGTCTTGCTACTCATTTGGCTGTATTTCAGCTGTTAGAGAAAAATGAAATTAAGATCAAGAGATGGATATCTTACATAGCGGCACTGCAGGGCCTGCATTCAGATGACATAAGATTAGTGTAGTTTACCCTGAGAAAAGAAATGCGGTAGAGGAGAATTTAGGAATATTATTTTCTTTTTGTGGAATTATACTGTTTATTATGCCAGAATTCTTCTGTTTCACTGTTGTATGGGCAGGCTCTTGCCAGCCTCTCCTTCTCATCCATTACCTATGTAAAAGTCCCTTCATCCACTTTCCTTCTCTGCTTATGTGCAACTCTCTCTCTCTTCTCTTGGAAGCAAGAATCATATGGCTTTAATCATATGGAAGCAAGAAATTAATTACATTCACCATACATAATCGAAATCAAATACATTACTTTCCCGTTAGTAGTTCTGTACCTTAATGATAGCAAAGACAATATTAATACATTTGATGAGCTACAGCATTGGAATTGTTTGAGTGTAGAATTGAAATCTCACTTTTATTTAGTAATGACTAGTTGGCTTCGTGGATTGAAAGATGGTGGGACCAATCCCAGGCCCTGTGGAGTGCCACGTGGAGCACGCATGGTGCTCATGGACATGCACACAAACTGTGCTCACCCCAGCACCGGATGTATGGCACCCATGGAACCTGCATGGTTGCGCACACGTGAATGCGTGCAGCTGCACACGCAGGGCATGAGATCGGAAACACTGTGCATTAAAAAGAATTTTGAGATTTGATAATGATATGGCCCTTTTTCCCCCATGAGGATTTACCATTGTAATTTTCACAAAATGACAGTCTCTTTCTAATGGCAATGGTTATAAACTTGAACATAGTTATTTTGTTTTAATAAACTAGTCGAATCTACCTATGTGGCCATCCCCTTGTCCATTCTAGATTGTAATCCCCTTGGGGGCAAGGATCTGTCTCTGTAATCATGACTATTTGGTGACAGGCACATTGCTGGCATTAGATAAGTAAATAATAATAATAATTAATAATAATAATAAATTTCCCCTATATATTGGTTTTGCCCATGTATTCTAGAAATATTTGGAATTCTATAAGTAATTTATAAACATGAAGTATCTATTCACTGCCAGTACTCAGTGCTTTGAGCATCCATCTAGTATATGCATACAAAAATATATTAAACATTAAGATTGCAAAGTTAAGTATTGAATTTTTTTTAAAAAGTGAGCTAAGGTTGCAAATGGAATCTTAATTCCTCCACCCTAGCCACCACCTGTGTACATATGTTGTGCTGCGTAAACACATTTTGTCCACGTGTTCCCTTCCACAGGTGGCTCTTGGCAATGAATTAGGGTTGCGTAGTTAGTCAAGCTGTTTTCTGATTTTGGTGAAAATAGGAAATGCCTGAAATGGTTCTACCTTTGAAAATCTTCAAATTACTGCCTAGCCTCCCTGTAACAGAGTGGTCCCTGATGGTGAGTTGTTGCAGGATCGCTCCTGCCAGACTCTGAATAGGAGTGCTTCAATAAAGTCAGTACTCAGGCCCAAGCAGGGCTGGATTTAACTAGGGCCAGTACGAGCTGAGGCCTAGGCCCCATGGCCACCGGGGACCCTGCAGGGAAGCCAGTACTAATAGCCTCAGGTTGTGTGTGCTTGAGGCCCTGGGACAGGTGATTTCTGCGGGGCCCTTTCCTTGCCTGCAACTCTCAGCCCCTGGAGTGGCTGCCCTATCTTTCAGTAAGTCACCAGTTCCTCAATGTGTGTGTGTGTGTGTGTGAGAGAGAGAGAGAGAGAGAGAGAGAGCTATGTGTGTGCATGGGAAAGCTTGTGTGTGAAAACGTATGACACTTCTTTGTATCTGTAAGCAAGCACCAGACTCCCAGTTGTTAAAGTGGTATTTTTATTTATTTTATTTATTTATACCCCGCCCCTCCTGCGAACAGCTCGGGGCGGCTAACAATCCAATGTAAAACAATATTTAAAATATTTAAAACATCATAAAACTAACAACAATTAAAACAGGGATAGACAAAATTGTACTAAAAAATAAAGAAGGGTAGAGGGAGAAAAAAACCCACTAACCCCCCCTCTCCTCCTCCCCAAAGGCCTGGGCGAACAGTCAGGTTTTACAAACTCGCTGGAATGTTAAAAGGCTTGGGGCCAGGCGAGCTTCCTCTGGGAGGGAGTTCCAAAGACGCGGCCCGGCCACCGACAATGCCCTCTCCATTGTGGCCCCCCGCTTAACACGGGAAACCTCCAAGAAGGCACCCCTGGCAGACCGAAGGAGCCGCTCTGGAGCGCGGAGGGCGAGGCAATCCCTGAGGTATGAGGGGCCGAGACCATGAAGGGCCTTATAGATTAATACTAATACCTTGGTAGGGCTATGGATGGCAGGGCTTCCCTGTCAATCCCATATATACACTGTGGGTGTTTTCAGACGTTACAGGCGGGCGGTTCACCACAGTGAATTCCCGGTGGGGGTGAACAGAACAACCACCCCCCAGGGCAAATAAAAGCCCCGAACAGATGTGACGGGACCGGGACCACGGCCGGGAATCGGGCTGCCAGATCACAGCCCGGGGCAGCGCAACAGACGTGCAGCCGATTCCCAGCTGTGGTCAAAACACCCAGAGCCCACCAGGCAGGGGTGGGACACAGACATGGCTGCCTGAGGGCAAATAAAGCCAAAAGGCACAAAAGGGAATGCCCACACAAGGGAAACGGGAAGGGAGGGGGAGAGGGAGAAGAGTTGCACAGGTACCACACACAGCAGGCACACAGGTGGCAGAGGCACAGTGGAACACACAGCACGAGCACACACCCGGGCACACACACACACACACAAGGGGAAGGAAGGGAAGGGGGATACGGGCGCCCGGACAACACACTAGGCAAAACGGGAGCAAAGGGGGGACGTGGGACACGAAAGAGGGGGGGAATCACAAAGGGGCAGGGCAGGACACAGGCAACAGCAACCACAACCCCCCCAGCAGCACAGTCCGCCCGGGCGCCC
>QEPC01009705.1:1733330-1756218 GCA_003113815.1 Sphenodon punctatus
GGCAGGGGGTTTTAAGATTTGGTGCATGCCCTGGCCCCTCGCAGGGCGCCCCCTTCCCCCTCCTCCCTGGCGGGAGCCTGGGCTTGCCCCGTGCCCCTCCGGTGCCCCTGCTCCCCTGACCTTGTTTCCCCTTACCCGTTTCCTGGGTGCCTCCTCTGCCCCCATTCCGGCTGATGTCCCCGGGGCATCGTGTCCCGCCTGCTGCAGCAGGTGTTGTCCCTGCATCTCCTCCATGGTCAGCACGACCCCTGGCTCCCCCTCCTCCGCTCCCTCCACCGCTGCCACTGCCTCCTCCTCCTCCTCCTCCTCCACCCTCGCTCTCTCGCCCACCGCTCTCTTCCGCCTCCCTCCTCGCTCTATCGCACCATGCTTCCCTGCTGCAAATTTCCCTTTAAATCTCCCTCGGGTGGTTGTGTTGTTGCTGGTTGCCTGGCAGCGATGCTGCGTGCATTGTCCATGGCTGGGGATCATTTTCTTTGTTTCCGCCTGGGGATTAGCGTCCATGTTACTTTTTGTTGCTTCCCAGTGGGAATCTCTTTGACCACGCTTCCCAAGATTTTGCCCCGGGTAGCCCGGGAAGCGTGGTTGAAATTGACCCCATGTGGGTATTGAGCGTGGTGAACATCTGGCGGCCGCCTAACAGACGTTCAGGGCTCTTTGGCCCCGCCGTGGGATTGAGCGTGCTTCACTGTGGTTGAGCGAGATCTCGTAAAGTCTGAAAACACCCTAAAGCACACCAATCCCTGGTATTTCCATCTCAACAGCCAACATCTTCAAAAGCAGACCTCTCACAGCAGGCCTTCCTTACTCCAGCTTCTTTCGTCTAGATCTCTTCCTGCCATTTGGTTTCTGTCACTTGTGCACATTCTCTCTCTAGTTGCCCCCAGTGCTTCCTCTTCCTTTATATACTACCTGCAAGCAATCAGCCCCTTATTTGAGTGTCCTGCAGCTGCCTCAATTAGCTGTAGACTGGGCTCCTCTAGCAAGTTAATCCCTGCAACAATTTGCAGTTTGTCATACTCTTTCATACTATTCACTCATTACAACTAATAGACTTGGAAGGAAAATCAGCCTTGTAAAAAAAAGTGGTGGTTGGTTCATTTACTTCTGATGGCCAGAATGGCCTCGCTTAGCATATGGAGGTCAGAGGAGTGATACAAATGTGTCCATTTTAGTCAGTATCCTATCTCCGAAAGTGGCTAGTACCAGAACTAGGCCAATAGCAAGTACAAGAGAGAAGTCACAAAGATCTGTGGCAGCTAGAAGTTGCCAGTTGTGAGGGGAATGTGTTTTTGAATATGAGCTCATGGTTAGGGCAGAAAGCTTAGCTGAGCCCTGGCTTTTCGATTTATTTATTTTTTAACTCATTATAATTCTTTCCTACTCTTCCATAAAATGTGTCAAGATGCTTTTAACTAAATACAGTCATTTTGTTCTTTAAAAAATAATTCTTAATGGAAGAAATAAATGAAAGCAGATGTGGATAAAATATTCAAGACATACAAGGCGAGAGTGAGAGCAGCAGAATTAAGGCACTGGAATTTTTAAAAGCACACTTAAGATGAAATACTTAATCCATTTACTCTGGAGGAGTATCATACTCCAGAGTGCACAGTTTGAGGATCACAGTCTTAGGTTCCATTGCTCAAAATGTGACCCAGTTCAGGCTACCTTAGAGTTAGTGGGAAGGATCCCATAGACAGAAAATGTAAAGGAAAAAGGAAGGCTAGCAGCTTCTAAAAGCCTTACCGTGAAGATTCTACAGGAAGCTATCCTAGTGCACAGGGAAAATGAAAAAATACCAAGAGGCTAATGTGGCTGCATCAAGAACTTTTCAAAGACTTGAAAATTAAAAGGGAAAATTACAGGGAATGAAAAGAAGGAAGCATAAATAAGGATAAGAATAGCACAGGAATATAAAAACAAAATCAGAAGACAAATTCTGATTTTGTCCCTACTACCCTGTGCTATTCCCTTATGCTCATTCTTATTCATGCTTCCTTCTTTCCACTCCCTGTAAGTTAGTTACAGCCAGCAAAGAATGTAAAAAATCCAAATGAACAAAACAACAAGTAAGTTTTATAAATGCAATTAGAGAAAGACAAAGGGAAGTGAAGGCCCATTACTCAACTGGAGAAGTCATGTTAATAGTTGATTATGCTACGGCTAAAATGATCAGTGTCTGCTTTGTTATAGTCTTCACAAAAAGGTAAACTGTGGCTAGATGATCAGTGTATTTATATTGGTGCAGAGACGTCTGTTCTGTCCACTGTGGTGGCGCAGGTTCCCCTGTTATAGGGAGGACTCAAGGTGGCTGAAGCCGGAGGGTAGGCGGTTAGAGTACAGATGGTGCTTGACTCATGCTGAAGGCAACTGATTGATAGTTTTAAAAGGACTACGCCATGGCTCTGATGGTGACAAAGAAAGCTTTCTTTTCCACTATCATAGCATTTGTAAAGTCTTGTCCAGCGGAGCTGTTTCAGGTGGTGAGGGGCCTAATCCAATCTGCCTCTGCCCAGAAATAGAGTCATCTGATGCTGCTGTGACATTTTTATTAATTACTTCACAGACAAAATTGCTCATATTCACCATAACTTAGGTGCTGTCATTTTACCTGCAGAATCAGAGTCTGAAGTTATGGAAGCTTAGTCTTATCCTGTTTATTTGGATCAGTTTTAATCGGTATTACCCACCAATTTGGGGGAGGTTCTTTGGGCAGTGAGGGCAACAACAGTTGTGAACTAGGCCCTTTTTACACGGACGCCGCTGCGGGCCCGGTGGGTGGAGGTGGGTGGGTGAGCACACCCACCGCACACAAACCAGTGCCAAGCAGGGAGACGTTCACACGGACACTGAGCACACACCCATACTGTTCACATGGACAGCTCGTACATCAGGCGAAGGGAAAACCACACCCAGCTGAGTGACGTTACAACATGGCCAAGCGAGGGCAAACGAAGCTGCGGCACACGGTACCACCCCTACACTGCCAGACTCTGAGCAGGCAGGGGAGGAGGGAGCTGGAAGGTCAAGAGATACAAAGAAGCAACCCCAGTCAAGCCCCGAGACACCGGCCAGACAGCCGGGTGCCACAGACTCTGCCCGCAGACTACAGTTCACACAAGCACACTGGGGAACTATTAGGGGCAGGGAAAAAAGGGGGTAGGCAAGGCTCGCACTCCCCAATTGCAAGGGTACCTGCAGTTTGAGAGGGTCCCTCAGGGTCTTATAGTGGCTAAGGGAACAGGCCGCTAGAGCAGGTCCCAGCCGAAGATCATCATAGGGACTAGTGAACTGCACGGTGCCCACTCTATATGATTCCCCCACGCACACAGGTTCCAGGAAGGGGGGTGTAATCAGTGGTGGTTCAGGGACAGGGGGCCCGGGACCAAGGACACCAAAAGGAGGGGCTAGGACACTCACTCGGGCATGGGGGAAAATATGGAAAACTCAGGAAGGAAATGCTCACTCTTGCACCAGTCACACGTCCTATCACTCACCCGATCACTCACTCGTCAGTTGCTCCAATCACTCGCTCAATCTCTCTCGCTCTCTCTCTTCACTCCTCGTAACCAGCTCAATCCACAATGCTCAAGGGGCCAGCCTCACAGAGCACGTCCGATCACCAGCACCCCTGATTGCCACTGAGGACCTTAAGTAGCGCCGTCCTGAAGCTCCGTCCGGAGGCGCAGGGAGCGCCGCAGCCCCACTTCCGGCCTCTCCCTGCGCATGTGCCGGGAGTCCTGGGTTGCCTGGTGACCCTGGGACACCGCGCCGCCGCGCGCGTCCACTGGGTCAGGTGATCCCGACATGGCCAGAGGCGCACTCGGGGGCGGAGCCAAACGGCGATGTTGGGGGGGGAGGCCCCGCCCGCACCCTCAGCCCCGCGCTCTCCCTCGTCCCCAACCCTGAGCCCTGACAGGAACCAAACAGGGAGAGGGAGCAGGGGGACCTGAATGAGGGGGGTGGGGTGGGACAGAGCACAGTGTCCACAACAAACAGGCGAGGGCCACACAAGCCCCACCAGCTAGGACCACCGCCCACTGCCCATTGCACCCCCTAAACCCCAAAACACCATGCATGGAAAAGGGCTGCAGAAGTAACAGTGGCAGCCACCAAAGCGTACGGAGGAGGCAGGGTCAGAGGGCACAGAAAGGAGAGGCGCTGTCCAACAATGACAACCCAGCAGCAATGCACAAAGCACGGGGCAGGGATGCACAGGCAGAGCCCCACACCATGCCAGGGAAGGGGGAGGCCAGAAACGCCAAGGTCCCTGATCAGAGTGGCCAGGGGCCCATTGACACCGCAGGAGAAGGAACGACGACGTCTCGATAAGCTATGCTTCTACTGTGGTGGAGGGGGCCATTTCTCGAGATTCTGTCCGCAACTCCCTCCCGAAAGGCGAGCGTCGGGAAATGCCAAATACTGAGATGTGTTGGGGGCATCTCGGTAGACGGACCAATGGCCCCGCTCGACACCAGGCAACATATGGCCACCACTATACCTCGTCTGGAACATCTGTGAGTCCCCCTTACGCTAACGCTTGCCCCTACGAAGTCTGTAGTTCTATGGGCAATGATCGACTTGGGGGCTTCGGGAAATTTTATAGACGATGTTCTCGTACATAGACATCAGTTCCCCCTACAACCCAAGACGCATCCTGAAGCCGTTTATGCCATTGACGGATCTCCCCTCCTGTCTGGCCCTATAGTTGCCTGTACCGTCGGAATTGAAGGCATTATGGGGACACACCAAGAGACACTAGTCTTGGACGTGGTTCATACTCTGGCATTTCCCGTGGTGCTTGGTCTTCCGTGGCTGAAAAAGCATAATCCCTCCATCAACTGGTCTTATAAGACCCTTCTCCTTAACTCTCCGTATTGCCAAGCACAGTGTAGACACCCGGGTCCCGACGACGGGACACCCACAAGAACTAAACGACTTCTGGGAACTACATCGATGGGGTTACCTCCGGAGTACCAGGATCTTACAGAAGTCTTCCAAGAACAAGAAGCCCTGGAATTACCCCCGCATCGTAGTTATGACTGCGCTATCGACCTCTTGCCCAATACCTCCCCTCCCTTTGGAAGGATCTATGCCCTGTCCGGGCCCGAGTTGCAAACCTTAAAGGAGTATATAGATGAGAACCTAGCCAAGGGATTCATCCGACCATCTACCTCTCCAGGGGGGCACCCCCTGTTTTTTGTACCAAAGAAGGATGGGGGGCTACGCCCATGTATCAATTACCGAGGGTTAAATGCCATTACCATCAAAAATAGATATCCCCTACCGTTAATCCCAGAGCTGTTAGACTGTTTGCAGGGTGCCCAAATATTTACAAAGCTAGACCTGCGCGGCACATATAATTTGTTACGAATACGGAGTGGGGATGAATGGAAGACGGCATTTTGAATCCGGTACAGACATTTTGAGTACCTTGTAATGCCCTATGGTCTCTCTCAACAATGCACCAGCTGCGTTTCAGCATTTAATCAACGATATATTTCGGGACATTCTGGATCAATACGTAGTTGCCTACTTCGATGATATTTTGATATTTTCTCAAACCTTGAGGCAACACATACAACATGTATGTACTGTCCTCCTACGGCTACAAAAATATCGTCTGTATTGCAAAAGCTCTAAGTGTGTTTTCCACCAACAGGTGGTGCCCTTCCTGGGATTCATCATATCCCCGCAGGAAATAAAGATGGACCCCACTAAGGTGAAGGCCATTGAGGCCTGTCCTGTCCCCCAAGCAGTGAAACCCCTCCAGCACTTGTTAGGAAGCGCCAACTATTACAGGCAATACATTCCCAATTATGCCCGCTTAACAACGCCCCTCACGAAACTTCTCAAGAAGGGTCAACTGTATGTATGGGGGGGAAGAACAAGAACAGGCTTTTAAGCAACTGAAGGCGGCATTTATGACCGCACCCATATTGCAACACCCTAATTTTGCAGCACCGTTTATTGTTGAAACAGATGCCTCAAATACTGCCCTTGGGGCAGTCTTACCACAACCCGTGGGAGAGACATTCGAACGACGGCCGTGTGCTTTTTATTCCTGGCAGCTGAGCCCGGCAGAACAAAACTATACGATCCTAGATCGTGAATTGCTAGCCATAAGAGCAGCCTTTGAAAATTGGAGGCATTATTTGGAAGGGGCCAACCACCCCATCCAAGTCATTACCGACCTTAAAAACCTAACATTCTTACAAACCTCCTGGATCCTGAACACTCGACATGCGCGATGGGCACTCTTCTTCGCTCATTTTTGCTTTCGTATCACGTATCGGCCTGGGAAGCAGAATGCCATAGCCGATGCCCTTTCCCGCTGTTATGATCAGCCTTCAAACCCTGCCACGCAGGGGGACCTATCCTTGCCCCCAAGGTATTTGCCGCCGTTGGACTCTCCCTAGTACACCTACAGAAACTGACAAAACAAGAACCTACCATCAGAAACTTAGCTGACACGCAGGACCCGACTGGATTATACATGCGTCAGGGCGCCATAATCGTCCCGATGGAAGCACGTAGACAAATACTATGGGGGCATCACAATGCCCCCTTAGCCGGGCATCCGGGGCAGCAGCATACCCTCAGCTTGATACAGCGTCACTTCTGGTGGCCAACAATACAACAAGATGTAAAAAATGATGTTCGAGGTTGCAGGACGTGCAACCAGACCAAGGTCCCGCGGCAACGACCCGTGGGGCTGTTACAACTTGTACCTTTACCAAAAGGACCTTGGCAGCGTATAAATCTAGATTTTATCGTTGAACTTCCAAATTCACAAGGATACACCACGATACTTGTTGTATGTGATCAGTTCATGAAGATGGGACATTTCATTCCCTGCAAAGGGCTACCCACCTCAAAAGCCACTGCTCGCTTGGTCCTTGACCACGTAGTAAAACTCCATGGACTCCCAACCACCATTGTCTCCGATAGGGGGTCACAATTTATAGCCCGATTTTGGCGAGCCTTATTCACGGCTGTTGGGGTCAAGCTCACCCCCACTACAGCCTACCATCCACAGGCAAATGGGCAGTTTGAGAGGGCAAACCAAATGTTGGAGCAGTACCTGCGATGTTACATAGACTACCTTCAGAACGATTGGGTGAATTTCCTATCCCTTGCTGAATTCGCCTTTAACAATGCCCCAATGCCTCTATAGGCACATCCCCCTTCCATGTTTCCTACGGGTATCATCCTCGATTGACACTCCCAGAAATTCCTGCAGTGGAGGTCCCTGCTGCAGGGGCCTTTCTACGTCGCCTCCACGAGTGCCACACTCACGCCCTAACCATGTTGCGGCATGCCCGCCAACAATACAAGACCCAAGCTGACAAAAGACGTCGACCCAATCCTCCTTTTCAGGTAGGGGAGCTAGTCTGGATAGATCGTCGCCATTACCCTTTGCAACGACCCTCGGCTAAGCTGGACAACAAGTATTTTGGACCTTTTCCCATTGCACAACAAATTAACCCCGTTACCTATCATGTAGGCCTGCCCTTGCATACTCACATCCATCCTGTCTTTCATGTTTCCCTTTTAAAAAAATACCATCCACCGTTGTTTCCTTCTCCGACGCCTCCGCTGCCCGTCTGCGATATTCCTGATGCTCCCGAATTTGAAGTTCGCACTATTCTGGACGCCAAACTTCGCCATGGCACCCTTTACTACCTCATTGACTGGAAGGGTTACGATTCCTCAAGCCGTTCCTGGGAACCCGCTTCGGCCGTTCACGCACCCCACCTGGTTCACCTCTTTCATCTACGCCACCCCTCCAGACCAGGTCCTTCTCGGGGGCGGGGGGGCATGGGGGGTGCTCTTAGGAATCGCCGCCGCCGCTGGGGAGTGAAGCAGCGTGGCGGCGGGGATCACAGGCAGGTGCAGCAGCGGCAGGAGGCCACGCCCCCAGGGAACGTGGAAAAACGGCCAGACGTAGCTCCATGGGGGCTGGCCATGCCCCCAGAACTAGCCTCGCCCCCAGAGCGTCCAGAGCAGCGTGGGGACGCAGGTAGCCCCCACGCACCTGGGAGGGGTCAAGGAAAACAACAACCTGGGGGGCAATTAAGAATATTACGCCGCTCAGCGCGTTTGCAGAAGAAAGGGGGCGGGGCCTCCCCTACTTAGGGCCAGAAGAAACTCTCACACACTGCCGGTGATCAGCAGTGCTGTGAGACTGGCCCCAGAGCATCGTGGTGGATTGTGGAGAGCTAAGTAGTTTCCATTCTAATTTGTGTTGACTGTGAGAGAGCGTGCGTGAGTGAATGCAAAAGGGTGAAAGTGGGATTGAAGTGATATTCTGTATTGTTAGGAGTTCTTGGGCACTGTGAATTATTCCTTACCCCTCCTGGGACCCCTGACGTGTATTTCCCTGTGTCTTCCCCCCTCGACAACCATCCTCCTACTCCCTGGGCCCTACCCATCCTTCCCCCACAGGCGGAGCACCTCCCTGATTCCCCTTAGCACGGCGAGAGTGTGTGAGGGTAACAGGGTTGTGTGGGTGTGGGTACGTGTGTTGTGGTGTGAAGGGGCTTCACACAGGGCGTGGTGATACCAGAACCCCCGTGATGATAAGGCCCGTATCCCTTTAGGGACTTTTCGGCCACCTTATACCCTGAGGGGAAGTTTTCCTGTGTGGTGGAGCCCTTGGAAGAGTGAAAGTAAAGGCGTGTGGAGTGCGAGTGCGTTAGGTCCTTGGGAAAAACCCCTAAATCCCTACCCTTCCATAACACGTATACCTTGCTCCAATATGTTTGTGCTTTCTATCTCCCTAACTGCCTTTGTCTTCCAAGCTGTGTGTCCTGGATACCCCTCTTGGTTCGTCAGCCAGTGTAGCTTCCTGTTGGCTCCCTGAACCCTCAGGTCATGGCAGTGATCCCCATTGCAGCACGCAACTACCCTGTGCCCTTGCCGTTATGTGTAATCAACTTGTTGGTTCCACCACTACTGAGCCTCAGCAGGTCCTGCTGGTTTGAATGTGCTCCATGGCCACATACCATGTTCACATCGAGGACATAGATATGCACCCAGTAGAGCCCCAGGACCTGGGTCCGAAGGAAATGAGTGGTGTTAGGTTGCTGGGATGGCAGCTACCAGTGTCCACTGCCGTACCATCACCTTTTGATCACCCCGTACCAGGTTATGGGACGGTGATGGCTGACCCTCTGACATGGGTTGCTGACAGCCCAGCAATCTAACACCACTCATCTCCCTCAGAGTCAGGTCCAGGGGCTCTATAGGGTGCCATCCCATCCCTCTCCTCCATCCCATCCTGTGGCTGGCTTCCTGCTCTGTACCGATGCCCTCCTTACTGGACCCCGCAGCCGGGTTCCTGGGCCACTTGTATCTGTACCTGTGAGGTCTGTATCTTCCTGGCAACTGATGGGGACCCCCTGTGGTGGTCTTCCACCCATCCTTGGCTGTAATGGCAGGATGACCCTTCTCCCAGGTTGCATCCCAGGTCCGAACAGCCGGTGGCCATTGGTGGCCTGTAGTCACCTGTAGCTGTCCGTCACCTCTTGCACAATGGGTGATCCAGTGGACCTTTGCCCGGGCCACCTTGGTCTCTTATCCCTTCCACGGGCCTGTGCTCTCCGGGATCCTACTGTCTGACATGGCACGCGTGTAAGCTGCCAGGTCGGCTTGCCTAGCCACTGTTTGTCACCAGATCCCTGGCAGCTACCAGCTTGGGAATTTGTTGCCAACTCCCTATCATCACTTCAATCCCCCTGTATATACTCCAACACAGCCAGGTATGTTGCATTAAACATTTTTATTTTGGGGTTATATTTACAGGGGATGGGGGTCATTGTTTTCGGGGCTGTCCCCTTCCCCTCTTCACTGCACCACTGGGGGTTGGCTCCTTGCGGACCTTAGCAGCTGCTGCCCACTGTGGCCTTCAGTTGCGTGGCCTGGGCTCTCATTCCTCCATTGGCCGCTCCACTGCTGGGTCTGGTGGTAGCTCCTGTGGATGACACATGTAACCTTAGCATTAGCTAGCCATTCCCTCTGTTCCAGTTTGGGTGCTCCTGTACAGCACCTCCCTGTGTCTGTTACCTCTTCCCGTGCTACCATACTGCCCTTTCTTGTGCCTGGGTGGTTTCCTTAACATGTGTTCCCCCCTCCTGCCTCGGTTGGTGCCCTCCACCTGGTTCCCTGTGCTTACCTTAGTATGTGGGATGGCCCGCCTAGGCGGTTGGGTCGCTGGGGGTGCTGGGATGTGCTGGGGTGGCTGGGCGCCCAGGAGGGGAGATTGTGGAGGGTGCTGGAGGGGAATCGGGAGTGGCGTGGGCTGTCCGGGGAGCCCCCCTTGGTGGTGTTGGGGGCAGTGGGGGGGGAGGGGGCCCAACTGATCTCGGGCATGGTAGGGTTGCTGCTGGGGAAACCAAGAGTTTCAGATGAGCTGGGGAGGGGGCACGGGCACCTGTGGGAGTGTGTAATAGTGTTGCGGTGCTTCCAGCCCTCCTACCGCGGTAGGAGGGCCCATGTCATGCTGTGGGAGACACTGCTAAATCTCCAGGGTTTCCCTGATTAGTTGTCAGGTCTTTGCGGTGTCTCTCTCCAGTGAGACATGGACCCTCTCCCTGAGCTGCTCGTGGAGGAGGGTGGCAGCGTGGCACCTGTCCTACAGGTGTTCTACGTGGGACTGGTGGAGCACGTTGTCCATTTTTTCCCAGTCCCTTCTTCCCTCGCACAGCTGGACCCCTGTTGAGGGCCTGCTCCTTCCTCTGCTCATCCGCCAGTCGCTTGGTTTCCATCATCTGTTCCCTCCGCAGGTCCTCCTCCGGTTGCGAGTCCACATCTCCCAGTTCCTCTCTGCACTACTGGCGGCAGCACCCCTGGATGGACCAGGCCACTCGTGTGTGAACTGCAAGGGGACTTTTGTTTAGCATGGGACTGAGGATCAGCTACTGTTTACCTATTCTGCCTCCTGGGCCTGCGCTGAGGTCTCTCCCCCCTCCCCCGCCACAGTTGCTGCTTCACGAGCCTGGGCGCTGCTGGGGGGTCTCCCTTTGTGCTTCCCTGTCCACATCAGCATATGGAGGACTGGAGGGGGCCCCATCTTTCCTTTCCTTTCCTTATTCCTGCGCGTGTGTGCCTCCTGTCCCCTTCTTGGCCCCATCTCCCAGTCCGTCCTCCGCAGCTGGGTTCCCATCCGGCCCTTGTGATCTGTCCACCCAACGTCTAATGGGGTTCCTGCCCCCCTCATTCCCTGTCCCCCTGCCTGTCCCTTGGGTGCCCTTGGGAGGGGATGGAGCCAGCAGCACTGTTGTGCCCCTGTCCCCTTTGTGTCACCCCACCACCTCCCGCCACTGTGCCCATGTCTGTGTGAACTTACCATTGGTATTCTGGTCACTGGGCTCCAGGATGGCCTCCAGATCCTCCACGTCCTCCCCCTGGGCCTCCACCGCCTTCTCTTGCACCTCCAGGTCCCCTTGAGCTGTGAGGGCAATATCGGTCTGTCAGTTTGCCCTTGTGTCACTACTGGGGCCCTGGTTGTCTTGGGCCGTCCCCCCCCATTCCATGGGATCGTTCTCTCCACGGGAAGTGGCCTGGTGTCTGGCCACTCCCCATGCACCCCATCCCTGTGGTTTCTGACCCTGTGGGTTTGGGGAGCGTACGAAGAGGGTGATGTTTCCTATGGTGGTTTCCAGGGACGCCACCTCCACCTCTAGGACAGAGTGTGTGTGTGTGTGTCCTCCCACTTCTTAACTAGCCTCACCAGGGCACAGTGGGCTCCCCCTGCTCTGGGGGTTCAGGCAGGGGGGTGTTGTCTTTGCCCTCTTTCTGCCCTGGTGAAGTCCAAGCCATGTATGCAGGAGGCCACGATTTCCCCATCCACAAAGAGGTAGCGACCCAAACTCATGTGTGCACATGGCACAGCTGGACTTGAGATTGTTGCCTTTGATATGTTTGTATCCGGACCTCACGTCCTTTGCCTTCTGCATGCATTGAGCTCCATCCCTATTGTACCCCCATACACTGCATCTCCTGGGTGATGGCTTCATAGACATATTTTGTCGTGAAGTAGCGCACCAGGTCTACCTGGTCATTTTTGGACCCCCACAGACATATGAAGTCCAGGGTCTCATCCCTGGTCCAGGGGTTCCCTTTTTGGGGTCTGCCTGTGGGGGGCCATCCAGCCTTGCTGTGTGGGGCCTGCCCATTGGCTGTGGTGGCAGTGGAGCAGGTGCTCTCCGGTTGGGGGATTGCATCTGAGTGAGCTGTTGTCCTGCTGCACCCCTGTTGGTGCTGTGGGGTGTTCCTTGCCCTCCTCCCCCCGAGGGTTCCTGCTGTTTTACCTGACTGCCACAGAGGCCCTCTTCAGCTGTCTCCCTACTGGTGCTGTGCTCTAGGGTGCGGCCACTCTCCTGGGGGGGGGCAGTGGAGCTGTTAGCGGTCTGGCCGGTGGAACCCTGGTGTGTGCTCACGGCTTGTCTGTGCCCTGCCCCCTCCCTTGTGTGAGTGGGATTCCCCTGCCTTACCTAGCTGTTGGAGGCGTTCTCCTCCCCAGGCTGCGTTGCGCCCTCTGCCCTGCGTTGGAATGGGAGAGCTGTCAGTAGGCATCCTGGGCCCCCCTCCCCCAACTGGACTGGTGTCCCTCAGCTTACCCTGCCCCTTCCTGCAAGTGGCATGGCGCTGGCTCCCTTGGTCTTGTCAGTGACTTTTCTGCCTGACATGTTGGGAGCCGGTGGACCCGTGTTCTTGCTCGCTTCTCCATTAAGGGCTCCTGCCGGGCATTCAGTGTATCTCCCGGTGGGTGTGTCTGCCTACGGTGCCTCTCTAGCCGTGTCTTGCTGGTTTTGGTGGACCCTTCCCATGTGCGGGTGTGCTTCCCCATTCACACAGACGACTGGGTGTTCAACACCCATCTCCACCCACCGCCACCCATGGAGCATGCTGGCTCCTTCCCGGCTGCTCCATGGGTGTTGATGGGTGGGTCGCGGGAGCGCGCACACCCACCTGGCCCTGTTCACATGGATGCTCTCCCACTCATCTGATGAGTGGAGATGGGCGGAGTTGGGTGGGAGGCGTCCGTGTAAAAAGGGTCCTAGATCCTTTCCTGTTCTGGCCAGTGAAAGCCAGCCATTAGATGTTGGAGCCAGTGCTGACTGGAGTTGTTAACACCTCCCTTCAGGAGGGTAGGGTGTCGGACATTCTTAAAACTGCGGCTGTCTGGCCCCTGCTTAAGAAGCCATCTTTGTATGCTGACTCCCTGGCCAGCTATGAGCCCGTTTCTAACCCTTTCCCTTATTTATTTATTTATTTATTTATTTATTTTTCTACCCTGCCCCCTCCTGCTCAATAACCTTTTAAAGGAAGGTTATTGAATTGGTGGTTGCCCAACAAATTCAGGTTCATCTCAATATCATTGAATTCCTGGACCCATTTCAGTTGGGCTTTTGATGGCACTGAGACTGCACTTGTGGCCTTGGTTGATGACCTATATCTGGAGATTGACAAACGGAATTCTGCCCTGTTGATCCTGTTAGACCTTTCGGCAGCCTTTGAAAAGTTGATCACAAGGTGATCACGGGAGTGCACGCTACTGATCTTGAGTGGTTTTGCTCCTTCCTGTTGGGAAGGTCCCAGAGAGTGGTGATGGGCGATCACTCATCATCCTCCCAGGACCTCCCCTGTGGCCTCCCCATGTATATGAGGACACTAGGTGAGGTTATTCGGAGGTTTGGGGTGAGGTGTCAAAAACACTGACACTTACCGATCCATCTCTAATCTTCCCTTTTTGGGGAAGGTTATTGAACGGGCAGTGGCACTGCAGCTCCAGGCACATTTGGATAGCATCAGTTTCCTTGAGCCTTTTCAGTCTGCCCCGGCTATGGTACTGAGACGGCGTTGGTGACCTTGGTGGAAGATCTCCGCCGGGAGATGGACACAGGATGTTCAACATTTCTGATCCTGCTAGATCTCTCGTCCACATTTGACACCGTGGACCATGGGCTGCTGCTGAGACGACTGCGAAACCTGGGGGGTCTGGACGGGACTGTCCTAGGGTGGTTCTGCTAATTCCTCTCGGGGAGAAGCCAGCGGGTGGTGCTAAGGGCTGAAACATCAAGCCCCCGGGCCTTGACCTGTGGTGTTCTGCAGGGTTCGATCTTGTCTCCGCTATTATTTAATGTGTATATGCAGCCCCTGGGGGAGATTGTGAGAGGGTTCAGGGTGTGATGTCACCAATATGCTGATGATACTCAGCTGTACCTCTCATTTTCAACTGACCCCCAGGTCCTGCTGTCTCATTACTTTTCCAATGTTTGGAAGGCGTGGCAGGTTGGATGTGGCAGAGCAGACTGAAGCTTAATCCCGATAAGACGGAGATGATGGTGGTGGGAAGGGCGAGGGAGGTACTGGCTCCCCTTGAAGGGTGGGTGTCCGTCCTCCGGTAGCCCAGCAGGTTCGGAGTGTGGGGGTGGTCTTGGACTCGGGTCTCCGTCTGGATCAGCAGGTGGAGATGGTGCCACGAGCATGAGCACCTCCCTATGGGTACGAGCACCTCCCTGTGGGTACCTTCTGTTAGTCTTGTTCATACGATGAGGACTCGCAGGGAGGCGTTCTCGTTTGCTGCCCCGATGTTATGCAACTCCCTTCCCCTGGAGGCTTGTTTAAACCTGAGCCCAAGTGTCTTCTGGAGGCGGTGTAAGATCCTTGTTTGTAAAGGCGCTCGTTTGGCAGGGATAGGGGTTGGGGGTTTGGTGGGTGGGTTGGGGATAGAGTTACAAGGGGGGGTTGGACATGAGAAAAGTGTGGGTGGTTCTGAATGGGTTCTGTGGGGAGTTGTTGGGGATTTGGGTGGTTTTTGTCTTTTATTGTTTTTATGGAGTTTTTAATATATTTTAATATGTTTTATATCTATAAGACGCTCTGAGCCTTTTATAGGGAAGGGCAGTGTGTCATTTCTTCTGTTATAAATTACTGATAAGCTCTGTAGTAATAGTTAATTGATTTCTTTATTATAATAACCAGAGGCGTAGCGTTGATTGAGCGAGCCTGACATAAAGCCGGGGGCCGCTAGGTCCCAGGGGCCGTTGCCTGGCCCCACGGGGGCAGACCCTCACCTGGGCTGGGCTGGAGGAGGCCTGGGTGCAGGGCACCTCCACATCATGGAGGGGTCTCCATCCCTCACCTCCCTCTGCATGCTAGTAGTGCTGCTGCAGCAGCAGCAGCGGGACACCGATTCTGGGAGATAAAGATGTTTGTAAACGAACTCCTCCCCTTGTGAGTGATCAGAAGGTTGTTGCCTTGTAAAGAAGGTTCTTCGAGATGGTTACTGACATTCTCACAACTGGGTTGTGCATGCTCACCATATTTAAATAATAGACTACTGGTAATTTCAGATGTTACGGGATTGCAATCAACCACCCTGAATCACAGTGGTTTCAGGGTGGTGGCTGTGATCCCGCAAATGTCTATTTGCTCCCAGCCAGATGTTCACCACAGTGAACACCCAGCCAGGATAAAATTGACCACTGTTCTGGAGGTGAGGCTGGCCTCACCTCCAGAACAGTGTTTAGGTTGGCCATGTTTCGGGACAAGGCTGGCAATGGCCATGATGAACAACTGTTTGTCATCCCCGTCCCAGAATCAGGTCCCAACCACGGGATGGGATCAGGTGCAGCGGCCTGATTGGCCACTGCGCCCCCCCCCCCATCTCCCCGAGGGCGGGCACCCATGGACACGTGGGGGGGCAGGGCTAAGCAGCCACATGTCGCGCCACGCAGCCCCACCCCCTCTGAGATTTCCCTCTGTGATCAGGGCAGCACGTCTGATAGATGGCCGGGTCTGATCATGGACCAGGATCCCGGTCCAGGGTTCAGCGTGGCGGGCCGAAAAGCCCATCACGTGTGAAATTACCCTACATGATGGTCTCGAGCTCCTCTAGTATAAAAAGCACTCTCCCCCTCAGAATGACAGTTCCTTCCAACCCTTTCTAGGAAAATAAGAAAATTCCATGCATCCCCACTCCCCCCCCACTCATCCACACCCATGGAGCAACTGCCGTTTCCCCCAGTTGCTCCATGCATGGGGATGAGCGGGGGGGGGGGAGTGGGGATGCGTGATAGGCAGGCACGTACACCCCTAGTCACTGCACGCACTGCATTGTTCACACAGGGCTCCCTCACCCATGAACACGCAGAAATCTGCGTGTTCATGGGTGGGAGAGGCCCATGTAAAAAGGGCCACATTCTCACAACTGTCTTACTTATACTATCTTAGGTAGGAATTTAGGATGTAAAGCAATATCTATTCTATCTTGGAAAATCTGCAAATATGGTTCTGAGATTATTATGGCTGCTATTTCACTAACTCTTCTTAATGAAGTTATTACTAAGGAATACTGTCTTTAAACCCCCACCCTATAATGAGTTCATTTGCACACCGGGCCCCCCATATAATCAATTCCCGCTGCCCCGGGGGCACAAATGAACTAGTTATGGGTGGGGGGCAGAAATGGTTATGGGGAGGCCACATAAATTGTTATATAGGGCGGGGGCACAAATGAACTGGTTATGGGGTGGGGGCAGCGTGAATTGATATCTCTGCATGGCATAATGCGCTTAATAGGCCGGCTGCATTTTGGGTGTCGTGTGTTTGATAGCAGCGCCCCCCAGTCCCGCCGGGCAGCACCCCTAGGCTTTCCAGCAGGACACAAAGAGGGGGGGCCCATCTTGACTTCTTGGCCAGGGGCCCATTCCACCCTAGCTACGTCCCTGATAATCACATTCATATTAATTTACATAGATTTACAGATTCATGTCCACCCTTTGAACCCTCCAGGTTCCTCCAACTGTCCACTTAGATTCTTCATCTTAAAGTGACACTAACACCACATTCCCCTTCTTTTATTAAATTTTTCAACCGTATTTGTTAACATTGTACACATGCAAAAGTAACTGGCATATAAACTTACAAGAAAAATAACCATATAATTACATGTAAATAACTGTTATACTACACAAATAACGTAATATACTCTTATTTAGAAAAATAAGCTTTATCAACAATTTTCAATTAATCTATTAGAGGTCTCCTAATTCTGTCTGATCTCCTAAGCCCTCTCTGTTTCCCCTCTGTATGTCATAACTGTTTGCCATATCGTTTTCATTGATTTCATCCAGGTTCCATTGGTTTCATTCTGACTTATCAATCAGTTGCAAGTGTCTTCTATTCCATCTATAATTTTGACCAGCCTCCCCCTCTGTATGACCTTGGATATTCCTCTGCTGTCACTATACCTTTTATTCCTCACTCCTTACCATTATACAAATGTACTATATCAAGTGGCTTTAAGTCCTTATCCTGTATCATAATATGTCTTTTGTTTCTGTTTCCAACATTGCATTAAGTTATTAAATTGTGGTGCCGAAATTTGTTTTGCTTTTATGTTTGTTGGCAGTCTGTTTCTCACTGGGTAAGTAAAAAGTAATTGTGTTAGGGTATACTCCATTTGCAGTGGATTCGTTGTATAATTCAGGAAAGCTAAATACAGATCTGGTTTCTCTTCATCTGCTTTCAAAAGTAATTTCTTTACTATACTGCATTTTCTGCTAGTCCATTAGATTGTAGATAATATGGACTTGAAGTCACATGTATGAAAACATAATTTTTTGCAAATTATTTAAATTCTTTACTAGTGAATTGCAGTCCATTGTCTGTTACTAGTTTCCTGGAATTCCAAATCTGGCAAATATTGATTTCATTTTAATTATTACCTGTTATGCCATTATACTTGTAAGCAGAGCAGTTTCCGGGAAATGTAAGAAGTAGTCTAATATTAAGATATAGTATTGCCCTTTATACACAAAAATATCTGCAGCTAGCTTCGACCAAGGTTTTAATTGTTCCTCATTAATTAATAGTGGGTGTTTACTATATTGATTGTGATACTTTTGACATATTTCACATTGTTTTATGTACTTCTCAATAACTGCATTCATGATTTTCCAATACAACACATCTCTCGCTCATCTCTTGCATTTTTCTATTCCTAAATAGCCTTCATGAGTAAGTACTAACATGTTTTGTATTACTGTTTGGGGTACTACTACTCTACTACCTTTAAATAATAGTCCATCCACTATGCTGCATTCATCTACAAATTTTTGTATGGCATGGGAATATTCCTGTTTCTTCTTTTTACTTTGATGGCCCATATGATATGTTGTAACTGAATCATGTAAAGTGTTTTCCATAAATACCTTCCACGTGTCATCTGACATTGATATTTGCTTCTTAATCACATTAACATGTATGATATCCAATTCATCCTTACTGATCTTAGTGACTGCGATCACATATACCGCAAATCGTGTGCGCACAGTTTCTGCAGGGCACAATGTGCCCTCAGTGCAGATCTGCACAGTTTGTGCGTGCTTTGTTTGTGGCTGCACACGCATGTGAATTCCACAGGGCATGGGATTGAGCCCACTGTCACTGTTGAGCCCCGGATCTCCCCTCCTCCTGTCATATGTGTAAAACCTGACTGTTCTGTCTGGCTTTTGGAGAGGAAGATGGGATGTAGGGGGTTTGGTTCTGTGCCTTCTCTTTTTCTTGTATTGTTTTTACTGATTGTATGTGTTTTAACATTGTAAGCCGCCTGGGCTGCTTGGAGCAGGAGAGGCGGGGTAGCAAATTATTTAATTAATGAATGAATGAATTAAAGTATCCTTTACATACATTCTAGATAGTGTATCTGCAATCATCAATTGTCTGCCAAGACAATATTGTGCATCTAAATCATATAATTGTAAATGAAAGAATATTCTTTGTAATTGTGGTGGCATCTCATCCAAGGTTTTCTTCCAAATGTATACTAAAGGTTTATGATCTGCTTCAGCAATTATTTTTTGACCATATATATAAACATGAAATTTCTTTCATGCAAAATATGCCAATGCTTCCTTATCTATCTGAGCATAATTACACTCAGTTTTAGTCAGCATGTGATGCATATGCCACAGGTTTCCACACATCATCATATTTTTGCATTAAAGTAGCAGCTAAGCCACCCTTAGATGCATCAGATGATATTTTAATTTGTTTAGTAGAATCAAAATATTTTAAAACTGGAGCTTGTCTTAGTAACAATTTCAGTTTTTCAAATTAATTTTGGTGATGTACTCCCCAGTACCACGGAACATTTTTCTTCAATAATTCCCTCTGATAATATGTTTTGACTGCTAAATTTGATATATATCTGCCAATTAAATTAATCATACCCCAGAATTTCTGTACTTTGGTGGTGGCATTTTTTCAGTTGCCTCAATTCACTTTTTATCAATTTGTATTCCTTTACTTGTCAATACCTCCCCTAAGAATGTAACTTCTTCTTGTCTGAATATACACTTATCTTCAATTTCAAACCAGCTACTTTTATTAATTATTAATTATTATTATTATTATATAGCGCAAGCAATGTACCTGGCGCTTTACAGAGAATAAGATAGATATGGTCCCTGCTTGAGAGCTTACAATCTAAAGACCGCTTCTTTTAATACCTTCCTCAGTCTATTATCATGTTGCTCTAATGTGCTTCCCCATATTAAAATATCAATATAAACAGCTACTCCTTCAAGGTCTTCAAAAATGCATTGCACCCTTTTATTATTATTATTATTATTAGCAAGCATTTATAAAGTGCCAGCAATGTACCGGGCACTTTACAAAGTAACTGAATAGACATGGTCCCTGCCCTAGGGAAAAGCACAAGGAATGCATTCAAAAGAACCCTTATTGTTTGAGATGAACTCCAAATTCATTAAATTGTTAACACATCTGTAACACATCCTTAGGTAAAGAGTCACTTCACAGATTTACTGCACTCTAACTTATTATGGGGTCTAAATGACCCAGTTCAAAACCTTCTGTGATTGACTGCTAGTTGCTCTGCAAAATATTTACCTGAGATGGCTCAAGGTTTGAGTTATCATCCCAGACTGTTGATTATGCAGAGGTGCCAAGACATCTCTGTTGGACAGGAACAGGTCATGCTCAGGCCATGATTTGATGCAAAATGACCTTTATTTCAGGCCAGAGATCTGTCCTGAGTGCTGCTGCATAATATTTGTATTCATTACTTGGTTGGAGAACATATTTATCAAATTTGCAATTAACACTAGATTGCAAACTATGGGAAGAAGCCGCCTCTCCAGTTGTTTCTTCTGGGCTATTATGACTCTGAGAGGCAGTCCAGTGCCTGCTATCCCCTCCCACCCACAGAGGATTTATACCTGCTAGCACCTGGCAGCTGGAAATAACCTTTTAAACACAGATTTTATTGAGCCAATCACATACTTTATTGAGCGCTAATAGTGGAAATTGAAAGTGACAGTAAAAATTCAAAGCGAAAGCAATCAGTCGTTGCATGTTCTCAGCCTGGTTTCTTGCATTCACGGCTCACAGCACAGTTCACGGCTCACTGGGTGTTAACTGATGAGACAGTAGCCCACTGGAGCCCAGGTTCTTGCCATGCAGCCTCCACACAGCAGCCACTCACATGGTTCAGCAGACCAACCCAATGATTGGGGAGGCGTGGCACACAGCCCCACCCCCACGAACCACAGCTCTGGTGAACTCTGGGTACAGGAACTTGTGCCTTTTGTCCATTTTCTCTGTGTTCTTTTTTTTCCCTTTCTTTTTGAAACACTCCAAAGAAAGTAAACAGTCCTAGTGCCAGTGAAACCAAGAGCAGAGAGAGTGTGCTCACTCCTCAGACCACTCTGGGCACTGCGCCTGGGATTTAATAGTCCTGACTGACGTGTATGTGGGCAGAGGCTGCGTGCACCCCAATAGATCAGAAGTGGCCCTGTAGGCACACATTAGCCAAGATTAGCCAGCATTCACATCCACAGCGGGCTCCAAATCATCAGAGATGATGCCATGAGTGGTGGCTTGGTGGTGGCCCCATGTCCAGTGGGGGCGAACATAAAAACTAGCAAGTAGTCTCCTAGGATCCGAGGAGTAGTCCTGAGTGGCTGCCCCTTGGACCCTCAGAGAATACTCACAAGTTTCTGAGGCTGGGGAGATGACTAAGGGGGCTCAGGGGTAGGGTGCTTAAGGGGGGCCAGTAGGTCTAATGGAGGGTGTCATGGTGGTTTACTTACCTTCTGGAGGGGTCCCACGCGATGTGTGACCTCCTCCCGGCTTGTAAACGTGAAAGTAAAAAAAAGTACCTGGAAAGTACCATGCTCAGAAAGTACCTGGAAAGACCTGATGCTGTCTGCACCATCTTTTAAACGGGCAGAGCATGCTCAAAAAGGCCATTCAGGTCCTTCCTGAGCATGCTCGGTTATTTGGGGGTTTTTAACTTTCAAATTTACAAACTGAGAAGAGGCTATGCATCACGCGAGACCCTTCCAGAAGGTAATTAACCCATCTCTGACCACCTTGCAACACCCCACCCCTGACCCCCCACTAGGCCACCCACTAGGCTGCCACCCCCCCATTCCCTGACTGCTGCTGGTCTATTCCCTCCCCAGCCAGCAAGGACCAAGGAAGGGGGGAGCAGGGGCCTTGAGCTGGCCTCTGACCCCCACTTCCATGCCCTCTGTCTGAGGTTTCCTGAGCTCTGAAGTTCCGGGACCCTTCCTCAGAACTTTGGAACTCGGGAAATTGAGGCAGAATGCACTGGTCCTCAGTGTTTCCCGAGGAAATTGAGGACCAAGTTTCAGCACTAATCTCACCTGATGTGGGGTTGGAAATTCCTCCCACTTTGCATAAAACCCCATCAAACATGCACCTCTTGCTCCTCCCCACCCATGTTAAAAAATTCCATGCTTCCAAGTTGGTAACAGCTGTAGCATTTATAAATGACTTGATGTGTGCACTGACATGCTTGTTACATGGATTATCAGTGCCAGTGCAGCAACACACACACAAATCTAGCATTAACTTTGTAGATACAATTTGTCAATTTCAGCTAATATGTGGCCTCTCACACTTGGTGAATGGCCAGCTCCGCAAGAACATATGTGCCACAATCCAGCTAGCTAAAGTATTGCTCCAGCACTAGGACACTCATGAATTGGTCCAAAAATGTGCTGAATCCACTTATCTGGCCCAGGGCTTATGGGGATGGGGAGGGCTGGAGGCAGCCATGTGTTATGGTGGAGCGCTGCAATAATGACATGGGTGGCTGCAGGTGTCTGACACATTAGGTGGGAAGGGAGAGATCCTTGCTCTTACCAGGTACAGGATGATGACTGAGAAGTTAGGCGCCTGCTCAACAATGTGCTGGCTGGCTATGCGGGTGGCCAGGGCCTGCTCTGCACAGAACACAGAGGCGTACTGGCCAAGTCTGCTGTCTAATCTGCCGGCCATCATCCTGCACCCTGGTAAGAGAGAAGCTCACTCCTTTATGTGCCCTGATACCCGCAGCTGCCCCTGCCAATATTGCAGCGCTTCCCAAGCACTTCCCTCCTTATGTTCCTTGATATGCCTTGATACTCACACCTGCCCCCCCTCCAGCACTGCACGCCCCCCACCCCAACTCCATTATCTCCCCTTCCACCTGTCAGGCGCCTAGCCCCGGCACGGGGTATCGGGCGCCTTAACCAGGCGCGGGGCGGGAGGCGCGGCTTGGGGACACCCCCAGGAGACGTGCAGGGGTCACGGGGTTTAGCCCCGCCCCTGCCGTTTACTTCCACGCCGGCCGACCCAGCCCCGCTGCAGGGGAACACACCGCTTGTAAGGGTACAGGCCCCGCCCCGACGTAGCAAGCGCATTGCGGCGAAACGCACGTCCTAGGGGGCGGGGCTTGGAGCCACACCCATTCACTGGCCTTTAAAAGTACCGGCGGGGCATGGGCTCCCCGCCGGTAATCGAGAGAGAAGCTGGCCCCCTTTGCCTTAGACCCCGCCTT
>QEPC01009705.1:1778543-1788951 GCA_003113815.1 Sphenodon punctatus
GGGAAGGAATGGGATCAAGGGGGCAAGTGGAAGGGTTGGAGGAGGCGAGCAGAGAGGAGATTTCCTTAAGGGAGGCAGGGGAGAAGGAGGACATGAGAGAAGGAGGGGGAGGCGGGAGAGGGGTGGGAGTGGGAAGAGAGGAGTGGGAAGCAATGTCGAGGCAAATTATTCTCAAACGTTAACGAAAAGGAAGGAAGAAAGACGACGAAAAACTTACTCAAAACGTCAAGCCACATTCAAGTTCATCAATAGCCTCAGTCTCACCAACAAGGAAATGATTGAAAACTACTGACCTCTCAGGAAGTATATATATTACCTAGACAAAAAACCTTCAGTTTAAGAAGTTTGTTAAGGCGGCATTACAAATTATACTCAAATGTTAACATGACATTAAATTGTATATTAAGGCAACCTTACTTTTTTTTTTCTCATTCGTTAATTTAAAAAATGATGACAACTGAAATTAAGCTGCATATGTGTGGTATGGTAACTGAACAATACTTATATGTGACGAGGAATGTATACAGTTTAATTTCAGTTAAGTCCTCATTTTTTTTGTATTAACGAATGAGAAAAGAAAAATGTATAGATTGGTCTAATATTTAATAAAGTTGTCTTAACATACAATTTACTGTCATATTAACGTTTGAGAATAATTTGTAATGCCGCCTTAACGAGCTTCTTAAACCAGAAGTTTTGTGTCTAAGTAATTTGCCCTGCTGTTGAACCTTAAGCTGTCCCCAGACACAAGAACACTGCAGGTGCACACAGGCGCTCATCCATCCCCCCACATGGAGCAACCTGTTTTTTCACAGATTTCTCTATGCAGGGGTGATGGGTGGAGGCGCGTGTTACACAGGAGTGCACAAGTGACTGCTTTCATACGAGACGCACCCAACCATGCCACTGCGTAAAAGAGGTCACACACACTCACACATGTGCTCTCACACACACACTCATTCTAACTGATCACACATGCAGTCATTCAGACACAGTCAACACATCCTCTCATCTCACACATTCATTCAAATTGATATCACACACACTCATCCATACACACTACACACACATGCTCTCACCTCACACTCATTCAAATTGATTAGTCACACACACTAGACCAGGGGCGTAGCTAGGGTGCAATGGGCCCCTGGCCAAGAAGTCAAAATGGGCCCTTCTCTTTGTGTCCTGCTGGCGGGCCTAGGAGTGCCGCCTGGCTTGGTGGGCTTGGGGGCTCTGCTATCAAACATCCAAGACACCCAAAATGCAGTCAGCCTATTAAACGTGTTATGCCATGAAACGAGACATTCTATATATATATAAAACCAGTTCAGTTGTGCTCCCATAATCAATTCATGCTGCGTCCACCCCATAACCAGTTCATTTGTGCCCCCACCCCAGCGTGAATTAATTATATGGGGGCTGCAAATGAACTGGTTATGGGGTGGGGGTTTAAAGACAGTATTACTGTTAGCAATAACTTCATTAAGAAGAGTTAGTGAAATAGCAGCCATAATAATCTCAGAACCATATTTGCAGATTTTCCAAGATGGAATAGATATTGCTTTACATCCTAAATTCCTACCTAAGATAGTATAAGTAAGACAGCTGTGAGAATGTGGCGCTTTTTACACGGGCCTCTCCTACCCTCTCCTACTACAGATTTCTGCATGTTCATGGGTGGGGAAGTCCTGTGTGACTGATGCGGCGCGCACACCCATGGTGACTGGGTGTGTGTGCATGCACCCGTCTAACATGCATTCCCACTCCCCCCCCCCCACTCATCCCCACACATGAAGCAACTGGGGAAAACGGTGGTTGCTCCGTGGGTGTGGATGAGTGGGGATGTGTATGCGGCCGCGTGCACGCCCCACCGATGCATCAGCGCGCCCACGGACCCACCACCTGGCAGAGCTGTGTAAAAAGGACCTATGAGGAGCGATTCAAAGAAGAACAGAAGGTTGCTGCCTTGTAAACAAGGTTCTTCGACATGACTCTAAACGTTCTCACAACACCCACCCTTCCAGCTTCGCATGGAATTTTTTTCTTATATTCCTAGAAAAGGTAGGAATGAACTGTCATTTTGAGGGGGAGAGTGCTTTTTATACTAGAGAAGCTCAAGACCATCATGTGGTCTATTATTTGAATAGGGTGAGCATATACAACCCAGTTGTGAGAATGTTAGGACCTTCTTTACAAGGCAACAACCTTCTGATCACTCACATGGGGAGGAGTTGTTTGTAAACAAACAGCTTAAGCAGCAGCACTCCTAGCAGACAGAGGCAGGTGAGGGATGGGGACCCGCCACCTTCAGCCACAACTGTGGCTCTATAATACTCTTCAATTAGATGAGCTAATTGATCTATGGTAAGAATAACTTTGTTTTCTGCATAGTGCTTGAATAATAAAGTCCATTGCTCTTTAGAGCTTCTGTTGATGCTGTGTTTTTGCATATTGTAAAGCATGAGTGAGGAACCTTCTTACCCACATGGTTCCATTGCAAAGCTTAGTAGGCTGTATCATCCTGTGGCTATGGCATGTGGTTGTCCTGGGGGTGCTCTGGGCTAGGGTCCCACCCTCCATCTAGTGCTCTGTGGAGGGCCGCATAACTACACTGGGAGCACTCTGTGGGGGTGGGGCCCCTGTCTGGACTGTCCTGTGGACTGGGGTAGTGCTGTGCCAGAAGTGCTCTGCAGAGGCAAGGCCCCAGTCTGGAGCACTCCCAGTCCTCCAGAAGCTTTCCCCTTTCTTGCCTTTTGTCTCTGGGTCACTGTGAAAAGGACAGTGGGCAGCACTGAGAGTAAGATTGGAGACCCCGCTACAAGCCAGATGGAGAGGGGTGGGCAGCACACTGGAAGTCCGTCCTCCAGAGGGGTGGGGCTGCAGGCCTGAGGTTCCCCATCTCTGATAAGGTGCTGAACTTGGACCTTGGAAGCCAGGGTTTAAATTCTGTCCTACTCATGAACTCACTGGGTGGCCTTGGGCAAATCACAGACAGCTAGCCAGTCAGTGTGGTGTTAGTGGGTACAACATAACATAAATAAATTTATTGTGTCAACCAAAGGTTATTACAAAAACAACAACAATACAATAACTATGTAAAAAACTTTACATCATCATACCACCATCCACAAACAAGTCATATTATAACCCTAGTATCAAATTCATAACAATTTCAATTTACCAAAGGAGAATTATTAATCTCATATCCGCCCTAGCTCTACTGTAACGCATAAGTGCGGGGAAACTCTTACCCAAATAATTCAATCTAAACCCCCAAACCAAAACCTTCTGAACAGTAAAATCATTATTATTCTTTAATTTTATTGCACCCTAGCTCTTCCATGGAGCTTGGGTGCAGGAACCCTTGACCCCTGAAAAGATCATGTCTGATCCCAACAAATTAAATTCAAACATATCCCATCAAATCGATATACAGCAAAATGATAAACAACAATAAGGAAAACTCAAATTCGACAACCCTTTTCCAAAAGGTACATCCTTACAATATGCCCCACATTAGTCACCCTTAACACTCCCTTATATCCCTTCTAAATCAAGTACAAAACATTTTACGTCTACGAGCTACAGCCATAGCAAAACCTGCCACTGCACGAGTCAAAGCTGAGTCATTGGAATGGAGAAACTCAGATAACCCTATCATGACATCCTCCGAAGAGGATGGCAAGGAAACTGAACCAAATTTTTTTTCCCTCAGATCTACCAAAGATGGACACCAAAAAAGAACATGAGAGAGTGATTTAGGCTAAGTAAATCCACAAATAGCACAATAACAGTTTTCCCTAGGAATCCCAGCATACCGACTCTCCATAAATGCTATTGAATACGTGTTACATCTAAGTTTGGTGAAAGCCACTCTTGCTACTGAATCCGACCAAACAAATAGACAATAGGGCAAAAATCAATCAATGTACCTTTTGGAAAGTATAACGGTGCTGTTCTCTGTAAACTTAGGAAAGAATTTTCAATCTGTATTTCCTGATCATCGATTCTTTGGGTGACAAGAGACACAGCACCCTCCTGACCTGCCATATACAAGAAATCGCGGGAATAACCCAAACTATGAACCTCTCACTCTACCGCAGCCTCCCAGGAGTCCAAAAGCCTCCCAGGAGTCCAAAAGCCCACATGCATGGGCTAAACTAATTAGAGAGTGATCTTGCCGGGGGAAAAGCGATGTTTTAATCCAGTATTTACACAATGAACGCAAAGCCGTCAATCTAATTCTTTGGGAAAGGGTTTCCCGCCTCAGGATTACCTGGGTTGTACCCCTGGGGACTCCCAAAATAGTGCCAAGGAAGCCATTCTGGACAGCCTCCAGGCTTTCCAACTGGGAAACACCCCATGCTGGGAAGGCATATAGAAGCTGGGGAATCACGTTGGCCCTGTATAGGCGTAAGGCCGGAAGAACCAATTTCCCACCATGGGAGAAAAAGTATGTGATAATTGCCGCAGCAGTACGCCTTGCTTGGGCCTTTGCTGCCTCCACATGCATCCGCCAGCGGCCATTTGAAGAAAAGATCACTCCCAAATATTTGTAAGAATGCACCTGCTCAATTGAGTTAATCCCTATTGTCCAACGATGACAAACATTTCTCTTAATTTTGCTCATCACCATTACCTTGGTCTTTTCAAAGTTTATTCTTAAAGCCTCTTCGTTACAATAGTCACCAAGACGATTCATAGCACGCCTCAAACCAACCAAAGTCCAGGAAACCAGCACTATATCATCAGCGTAGAGGAGTGCTGGAATTTTCCTCCCGCCGATGACTGGTACGTGGGAGTCAGTATAGTTTAAAAAAGAAATGACATTATTCAGGAAAAAATTAAACAAGGCCGGAGCCAGGATGCAACCCTGCCTAACTCCAGCCCCAACCTGGATTTTCTTTGTCAGACCACCCACGAAATTGGTTCGAACTTGCAAGGAATTACCATTATGTAATTTTATCAAAAGGTACAGCAGCCGAGGATCTACCAAGGACACACTCAATTTATCCCACAACCGCTCCCTAGATCGAATGCTGCACGCAGGTCAACAAAACAAAGATAGAAATGTTTTTGGCCATTAAAATACCTATTTACTAGAGCAGATAAAGTAAGTACATGATCAACAGTGGATTTCCCTTTCTGGAACCTTGCTTGCTCTGGTTCCATGATGTCATTGTCATCTAGCCATCGCTATAATTTAACCAGCAAAAACCTTGCATACAGCTTACCGATGACACTAAGTAAGCTGATGGGACGATAATTCCCTGGCTTTGATAAAATCACTTTTCTTGCGAAAGGGTACAACGATACTATTCAACCATGTGATAGGGATCTCAGCAGTCTCATTAATAACTGTAAAAAGAGGGGCCAAAATCGCAGCCCACCACCCTGGAGTGTGTTTCAATAGTTCGGGAATAACCTTATCATCCCCAGGTGCCTTCCCATTTTTAAGTTGGGAAATTAGATATAATATTTCCTCAGTAGAGACTGGCTCCCAGGACTGAAAACGGGCTAATGGTTGTAACTCTAAACTTGATCCACTAATAGGACTTTTTAAATACAGGGCCACAAAATATTCTTCCCAAACCTCAGGGGAAACAGATGAACAACCCAGTCTTACACCTCCAAGCTTGGCTTTATGTATAAGCCCCCAAAACTTCTGCGAATCGCTGGAGGCAACTGTACTAAGTAATAAATCCCAAGATTTTTGCTGAAACTCTCTCTTTTTAGATAACAACAACTTACGATAAATGGACCTAGCTTTCTGTAGCTGAGTAACAAAAATTCGGGAAGGCTTAGACCTAAATTGTATAACCATCCTCCTAAGCTTTGTTCTTAAAGCTAAACATTCCCCATCGAACCAGCCATATTACTCAGACCTTATGTTATTACTTGTTTTGTACTTGGTCAGAAGGGGAGATAGTAACTCAATTAAACGACCATAATAAAATAAAGTATCCCTGTCATAGGACCCAATATGCTCACAGCAAAGCACCACCTCAGGATGAACCATATAACTAGCAAAGGCTGTCTGGACCTCCTCAGACCATTTAACACGAACCTGGTATGATGACAAACTGGACGTCTGAAGATGAATTGGTGGATCCACCCCCTGCTCTACATTCAGTAAAGGAAATGACAACACAAACGGGAAATGATCAGATTCAATTCTTGGAATCATGTGGAGACTTGAAGGTTTAGTGACAGTCTGATGAAAAAATAAAATCATCAACAACACTTACTCCCAAATGGGGAAAAAAATGTATAGTTCCCAGGAATATCACCCCTTAGTCGACAATTCAAAATCACAGCATCCAGTCTATCACAAAAATTATCCAAACACCCAGCGCCTGGACCAACCACCTGGTCACGGGAAGATCTAGGCTCAATGGGGAAAAAACTTTCTGGATCATCAAGCACCAGGGGAGCCGGGAGCCCTACAGGGTTACCCATTCTAATGTTAAAGTCTCCACCAATTAAAAGTGGAGACAATGGAAAAAAACCTTTTGCTTCAAGAAAAAGGTTACTAGCAACCTCCCAGATGTCCTGTGAATAATAAGGGGAAGATGACGGGGGGAAATAGACATTCCCTATTAATAAAGAAAATCCTGCTGGGAACTTACAGTGAAATATCGCAATATTAGATTTGTATGAAGAAATAAATGTCACTTACACATTGCGGGTGACTGGAGTGAGCAGTGCCAGACCCCACTAGGTCAATCAGTCAATATCAATATGTACTTTATTACGTAGTCAAAGACCATAGCATTTACATAAAACAAACCAGACAAAACAAAACATAACAAAGTCATAATATCTAATGGATAAATTGGCAACTAAGGATTTAAAGACAATTCCCCCGTAAAGACTTCTTAATCAATAACCCCATGGTTTACTCCTAAGGGTTCCATCTCCCCAAAAATTCCTGGGGTAAAACCGACATACAGTTCTAAACCCCCCCTCTTGGCTGCCTCATTTCCTGCAATATTTATACATTAATTAATGAAACACCTAATCATCCATCGGAATATTGAAAAATTAAACTAAAAAAGTAAATCCTGCCCCCAAACTCCAACCCATCCCACATAATCCTATAAGGGTGGGCTTTGAATGATAAGAACGCAATAGTAATAACTAAGCCCAATAACAACCCTATCCACACATAAAACCTCAATCCTAATACAAAATCCAAAGTTACTTCTCAAGGCTGGAGTCACAAGACCAGCTTACCCACTAATACCCATGAGCTTGCTTTTTGGTTTATGGTGGGTTCCATGATCCAACTCCAGTACCTCCCATATAGTTCTGACTTCACCGACTCTTGAGTTGCACCCGAGGCCCAGAACCCCCCAGCTGTTGAGACACCCCCAGCCAGGCCAATCAAAGCCGGGGCAGGGCCACTTAAGGACACCACCTGCAGCTGTGGTTCGAGCCCTTCTCACCATCCAGCCACTTGTTCCCGCTGGGCTGGCTCCGCTGCTGGGCTGCAGTCTCGGGAAGCTCCAGGACATCTGCGGGGAGAAAAGAAGAGGAGGAGCGTGAGTGGGGGAGTTCTCCAGCTGGACACCCCCCCCCCCACTTACCTGCCCTCCCCCCCAGCCAGGCCAATCAAAGCCGGGGCGGGGCCACTTAAGGACATCATCTGCAGCTGCACCACAGGCCGCAAGCCGGCAGCCCGCAAGCCGAAGGGTCGTGGCCAAAGAGTGTGGCCCTCTGGGGCCCTTCGGGGTCCAACGGGGTATAGGGGTCTAGTAGCCTTAGTGGGCTCGGTGGGTGTGTGTAACTTAGGTTGGTGCTGTTGGGTGTCAGGGTGGGTTGTTTGCTTGTGTGCTAGGGGTTTTGGGGGATTTGTCAGTAAGCATTTCTTATGGGGGGCAAAAGAGCCACCAAGAAAACTGCCCGCCAAGTGGAACCTTGTATTGAGGTCCTACCCCAAGTATTGCAACAACGATTGGACAGGCATTATTCCCTTCACTCACATCACCCAGTTCCCACAGGAGTATCGACTCACCCCACCCCACCCCCCACTAGGTCTGCCATGGACTTCTGAGGGAGAGGCCTTCACACACACTACTTTAAAGTTGTTACCGGCAAAATCCTCCAAACACCAAGTCTCCTGAAATAATATTACATCAAAGTCAAGAATAAAGTTCACAAAATCCCTATCCAAGTAAAGAGACTTCCACCCCGCTATGTTCCAGCTAACAACCAGATTCGCAGATTGATCCAGGGGAGCACATCAGGCCTCATTACCCGGGTCAGATTGAGATACAATTTCTGTCCGACCCAATTGAACTGTGTCATGCCATCTTTGCAAAGTCCCAGTCAAAAAGGGATTGTTAGAAATTGAAAAACATGAAGTTTGCGGACATTGGGCAAGAAAACACAGCCCATCAATGGGGCCCCTTAAAGATCTACACTTCTGATTAGGAGAAGGGACTGAAGAGGACAAGCCTTGCACTAAATTGGCCACTGAAAGGACAGTTTGATTAAGCTGCTTGCTCACCCGTAAATCCTCAGAAGGACTAGTCAATGAGCTGGTATAAATTGTACTCCTCCTAGGGCCTCATCACCCCCTGCTGGCCGACTAATAGGCAAGAGCAAAATAGCTTTAGAGGTCCGGGTCTCCATAATTGACGTACTTATATGGCCCCCCACCAATTCAGAAGCTCTCTTTTGTGTCCTTAGATCCTTAAGTTGCTTGTACAGGGGATCCAATCTTGTTATCAGATCCCCTTTATTTGATGAAGAAACAAGTGACATATCTTCCCTAACAGAGGACCGGGGGGGCAAAGTTCCAGGGGGATTTCTAGAAGGATTTTGCAAAAGATCAACCTCCATCCCCTGGGACTCCATATTCTCAACTATTGGAGACACTTGATGAGACACTGTGGTTGGTTGGTCAGGGTTTAGTCCCACTACTGGGTCTTTTTGTATCAAAGAGCTATCCCCAGGACACAAAATCCGACTCTCGGAGTCATAAACTTTTGAAACGTACACTGTCTTATTGCATAATGAAACTTGATTCTCCTTAACCAATGCAACTATTTCCGGTGTCTTAAATTTGACATTGACCAGCTGTCTTACCCTAGACTTTAAAATTAAGTCAACAGAGTCAATATCGTGCCTAGTTATTGGCTCATGCAAAATCACCCTCAAATGCTCAGCTACGTCTAGCGGGGTATCCCAAAAAGGGAGATACCCACCTGGTAAGGGGAGGATGGTAAAGAGCAAGTTATGCTGGAGTGGCCCAAAAACCCCTGGGCCCTGAGAACCCATACCCCGCAAAGGGGCCATCAAGGGGCTGGGGGTTCCCATACACAGGGGGAGGGCTACGAGAAGGCACGACACATTGCCGAGGGTGATAAGCCTCCCTCTGCCCTTCTAGAAAAAATAAGGGAATCCATTTTCCCATTCAGCTGGTTAAATTGGACAAACATAAACCTAAGGGTTTCGGTAGTTAATGACACATGATAAAGTCTATGAGATTATTTCCAATAGAGGGATTTGTACCCACCACTGGGTTTACTATAACAGGGCTAGAGTTAACAGTCTTATTGGACAGTAAAGACTCCACTGGGAGCTCATCGATCGGGGGGAGCATCTATCTCCTGCGGAGGTGCTAATAATGAAAGACTGGACCTTGAGCAGCATAGCTGCTGTAAACCACCAATCCCTCCATGATCCGGAGGGACCTGGCAGAGAAAACCATCGATCTTCCTTTGCTTCGCAGACATCATGGCCAGCGGGGAGATATCGACAATCTCCGCTTGTACTCTTTTATTGCTGGCCATTCCTCAAACAAAGATCCAACCCCAACACAAGGCCACCAAGCAAGAGAACCCCCTGCCGCCCCTGCCTCACCCCTAAGGCTGCGCACACAAGGGCGTGCCCTTGCGCGCGCAGCCCTTAGGCGCGCTGCCCCCGGCACTTGCCGTAGGCGGTGGCAGTTCTTAAAGGGCCGCTTGCTCCAGGCGCAGCTGCAGTCAATTTCATGTTCTAAGCAGCCCGGGTCAGAAGAAACACCAGGGGGGAATCACAGCGATGCACGCAGCAACCACAGGGGGATGTCTCCCACTCACCCAAAAAGTCCCGCTAATCCCCGATCAAACCCCAGAGTCAGAGCAGCAGCAGCGGCTCCTCAAAGCTGATGGCCCTGTCAGGCTCTGGGGGCGGAGCCAGGGAAAGGGGAGGGGGAGTGGGTAGACAGGAGGGGGGAACGAGGTGTAGGGAATCTGGGATGTCCCTTAGTACACACGGGGAAACCTCTCAGCAACTCTCCGATACCAAGGAGCTAGGGTGTTCAGCATGGATCCCAGCACTGCTGGTCTAAGAACGCCTACGGCTCATCATTGAGGTCAAGGGACAGGGAATCCAGAAGTGAGGGATCAAGGAACTAGAG
>QEPC01009705.1:1789816-1803167 GCA_003113815.1 Sphenodon punctatus
AGGGACAAGAATAAGGAGAAGTAGAACACAGAGACAACTAGACACAGAGACACCAGACTACACAGAAACTAGGAAGGAACAGGGAGACAGATACAGCAAACAATAGGGATTACTTACAGTAGGACATTGAGGGAACAACAGGGAGACAGACTGACTAACCTGAAGACAGGTCCAGTAGTGTTTGGTGGTGGTGAGTTTTGTGTACAGTTTCCCCCCTCACACCCTGCCTTGGGTGTGAGGGGGAAACTGTACACAAAACTCACCACCACCAAACACTACTCTCAACAAAGACAAAGGGCAACAAGGTGCATTTAGAGACAGAACAAAGGGAGTGGGCCAAGCACAAGTCTAAGGAGAAGTGACTTGAAGCTCCAGACCTGCCACCACCCTCAGCAGTCCTAAATACTCCACAGAGCCAATCAGACCATGGCAGGTGTGGCCACGCCCACCACCAGGTGTACACGGTGAGCAAGGCGAGAGAGAGGAAGGATGCCACAAACAGGAAGAACTACCCCCTGCAGCATATTGCAAATAGCGCAGGCTGCAGAGAACACCTCCCCCAAGGCCAGGGGTTCAAGGCCTGGCCGTGACAGGCCTGTTCTCTCCCACTCCACCTGTTAGTGGATAAGGTGCTGGACTTGGACCTGCAAAGGCAAATTTCAAATCCTGCTGTAGCCATGAACCACTGGGTGATCTTGAGCAACTTGCAACCTCTTAGCCTCAGTTCCCCCATCTGTAAAATGGGAATATGTGTGTGTCTGTCTCTCACAGTGTTCCCCTCACCTGAGTCTGCCTTAGATTGTAAGCCCACTGGACAGGGACCTGTCTCTGAAAATCTGTGACTGTAAAGTGCTGCCGACGCCTTGTAGCACTATAAAAATGATTGGTAGTAGTAGAAAATGGGTAATGCAAGAGGAGCATATTCATGTGATAGCTGACCAAGATTTCTTTTAAGGAATTTGATCTCTGTGTTAGAATTTGCAGTCTGGGAGGCAAACATGGTCTCTTGGAGAGGACACAGATTTGGGACTCAGGAGACTTAATTTCTATTTGCTGCTTTGGCACCAATCTACTATGTAATATTATGCAAGTGACTCTCTGCCACAGTTCCCCTTCCTCCATTTGTTTGTGCTGCTTAGTCCTTCCCTGACGATTTTACAGTCAAAATATCTGTTATGTGCTCAAATCTGCCAGGATTTATAGAGGCTATGCACCCAAGTGGAAGGGACCTAAACCCTTAAACCACAATCTGATGGACAGTTAATTCAATATGTATTAATTAAAAAAAATTAAAATAAATTTGAAAAAAATCACTGCACATGTGCAAAATGCCCACCAGGCTGTTCTGTGCATGCACATCCCCTTTCCAAAATGGAGCCAGCAACATCACTGCCATTTTGGAAAAGGGCTGTTGGTGCCATTTTGGAGAATGGCATATGCAGACTGGTGCCCTTTCCCAAAAATTGTGCTGACACTTCTGGTGCCATTTTGGAAAAAGGCTGTGCATGCACAGAACAACCCAGTGACTATTTTGCGTATGCACACTGTTTTTTCGTATTTTAAAAAAATATTTTTTAGTTTAAAAAATAAATAAATGGAAGACCTCCCCGAAAATGAATGTTTTGTTTCCGAAACCCCCCAAAACAATGGGGGGGGGGGTGGAAATGAAAACGAATGGGGTGCCTTCTCCATACTTCACTATCCATTCAGCACTCTACTTAGTGATAGATTAGGGCTGTGCATTGGGTCAAATATTTTTATTTGTATCTGCATTTGTGATTTGAGTACTTGCATTTATTTGTATTTGGATCTTTGCCTGTGTTCACTGTATTTTCTCCATTGTTGCCAATGTGGAAAATGCTCTGAAACTAGGTCTCTGTGTGTGGGTTATTTTGGTGCAGAAGTGCAGTGAGTTTCTGCCAGTTTGACACACCTATAAAGAATGGCAAATTTTGTCAAAATTGCTGCTAACTTTGCTACCAAATTTAAAAGGAAAGCACTGGTTTTGGAAAGGGTGGCGAATACGGCTAGCTTGGTGGGGAGATTGATAGCTTGGGAAGGGTGGATTGCGGGGGATCACTGACTTGAGGGAGAGTGAGGCATGCGGCTGGCTTGGGAGATGGGAGAATGAAACATGGCTCTGGCTCAAGTGGGAGGCTGCTGGCTTGTGGAGTGTCACTGACTTGGGGGGAATGGAGAATGGGACTAGGCTTGGGGGGGCTGGTGGCTTGGAGAGTGAGGCTGGGGTGTGGGGCTGGCTCATGGGAGGGAATCATTGGCTTGGGGAGGGGAATGAGGCATGCTTCTGGCTTGGGTTGTTTCTGGCTCAGAGGGGAATCATTGCCTTGTGGAAAGTGGGATTGCTAGGTAGGAATGGGGCATGGGACTAGTTCAGTGAGGTCACTTGTTTGCAGGAGGGGCTGCTGGCTTGGGTTGGGGAGGAATTGAGTAGCCAAGAACTCACCATTTCTCCCTGGCTGGGCTGGATTCTGTTGGGCTGGGCCTGGCTGCAGTGCTTAAGACTGCCGTTCGGACACAGTGGCAGCCCCTGCAGGTGGGGAGGAGTCACTACAGGCTACACAAGCAGACAGCTTACTTGAGAGTCAGAAAAAACAGCCCAGCTCCAAGCTGGATACGTGCTGCAGTTTTGGGGATCCGGTTCAAGATCTCAGTTATTATATTTTACAGGAAATGTTTTGTTTGCTCAAAACACAAATACACAGATCTAGTATTTATATTTTGAATATGGAACCCCAAAAGTCTTTTTTGCATTTATTTGTATTTTGTTGAAACACAGATTCACAGCCCTACACAAGATCATAGTGTTAGGCATAGGGAGGCATGGTGGTGGAAAATGGAGACTGTAGCAGGGTGGCTTGTGGCTGTCCTGCCTCTTTAAGAGTAGGGCTAGGGGTACTGGAGCAGCTGTTTAAGAAGCACCTCCAAAGAGCAGGGCTGGCTCAAGGGTTTGAGGGACCTTGTGCCAAGCCTTGCGGCGGGGCCCCAAAGGCTTGCCGGTCTGCTGGCGGCTTTGCCAACAGCAGGTTGGCAGAACCTTATGGCTGGCAGAGCTCTAGGGAGGGGCTTGTCCATTATAGGCAGAGCCTCCAAAAATCCAGCAACAAAGAGTTTTCGGCGTTAAGATGTGATGGACAGAACATTAGTTTACACTGGGAACTCCTTGCTGCTGAGTACAACCCTGCCACTTGGAGACTGAGAGAACCCTCCTACTAGCATCTCATCCAGTAAGTGGATGGGACTCCAGTAGGACAACTCGCTCTCTCTCCATCAGTGGTAGTGCCATAGCAGGATAAAAAAAATCCTGTTCACATATTTAAAACATTCCAGATCTCTGGGCCACATCAAAATAGCTGCATGCTATTAACAATGCTTGATCACACAAGCACGTTCATATTTAGTAAAAATAGCATGCGAGGAGCCACTTGAAGAAGAACAGAAGGTTGCTACCTTGTAAATAAGGTTCTTTGAGATGGGTCCGAACATTCTCACAAATACCCACCCTTCCAGCCTTGCATAGAATTTTTTCCTTCTGTTTCTAGAAAGGGTTGGAAGGAACTATCATTCTGAGGGGGAAGAGTGCTTTTTATACTACAGGAGCTCAAGACCATCATGTGGCTATTATCTGAACAGGGGGAGCGTGCACAACCCAGTTGTGAGAATGTTGGGAGCCATCTTGAAGAACCTTCTTTACAAGGCAACAACCTTCTGATCGGCACATGGGGAGGAGCTGTTTGTAAACTAAAAGCTTTATCTCCCAGTCCGATCGCTTGAGGCAGCAGAGGCGGAGGGGAGGAGGGGGCATGTGTCAGATGGCGAGGGGGGGCAGGGGAGGGGGAAACTAAGCCAGGACAGGTGGCCACCCGGGCTTTGCTACCAATGGGGGTGGGGCTCCATCTCTGCGGTGCGGGGCTCCTCCCTCAGAGGCTGCTGCAGGGTCATGTGCCTGGCCACCGGTGGCATATGCCTCAGGCTGGCCCTACCAAAGACATTTAGGTGGCAGGTTCGATCAGGGACACAAGTGTTGGAAGGGTGATCAAAGACATGGGTCGGGGGGGCTGTTGGGCTTGCGGATGCTGAGAACCCATCAAAGCAGCCACCTGGTGGGAAGCGGCCAGATCCAGGCGGCGCAGCTAGGGAGTGGTTCGAAGCAGCAACAGGAGACTCACTGTGAGACTTGAGCTAGGCCAGAGACAGAGAGCAGCGAGGCTCACCTAGAAGGTGTCAGGGTTTGGTGGGAAAGAAAGGAGATACTCACCCACACCAGAGTGCTCAAAACACACTTGTAGCTAAGAAAGCTCTCAGTAGTCTATTAAGGTCTGTGTATCAAGCAAAAGCTTGTGATGGACTGGACTCATCATAGAGCACTGGTGGTCTCACCCTGATAAAGAAGACTCCGCTCTTTCATGCACACAGGGTAAGGGAATTGGTGGAGTGCAGGGTAAGGGAGGCAGGTCTAGGAGGTGGGGGTGAGGCCCTGAGGGAAGGCCCAAGGAGGGGCTAGGACTTCACTCAGGATCACAGGAATAGGTAGTGAATCTGGGAGGGAACACACAGACTTTCAGTAACATGCAACAAAACAGACACCCAAGGAAGCAATACCAGGCACAAGGCAACAACAGCAATTCACACAGGAGATAGAAGGGAGCCGGTCTCACAGAGAACTGATCACCAGCAAGGCTAAGCAGGTCTGACTGCCTCTACAAGGGAGGCTCCTTCCCCAGCTGCGCCCACAATCTAGCTGAGCGATGCACAGGTGGAGCGGTGCTGGTTTCTGGGACAATAGGTATCAGCTGATCCAGCACCTGCCTGTCCATCTCTTGATCAGTCAGAGGGGCAGAGCTATGGGGAAGAGAGCCCTCATCCCTTCTATTACTTAACAGGACAGGCAGGTTTGCAGAGTTCAGGTCAGTTTCCCAAAGGGGCCGCTACACAGAGAGTCAATGCCCTGCCGCCCCTCCCTCACCTTTCACAGAGGCAAGCAGAGGAACAGAGAGAGGACTGTTGAGAGAGTCTTAACTCAGAGGGCAGGCCTTTCTGGGGGGCAGGGAGACAATGGGGGCAATTATCCTAGACCTCACACATAAAGGGGGCCACATCAACAATGACAAACAGTTTTAATGATCACATTTCATTTTTCCTTCCAAGGCAGTAATACTGGCCACTGAAAAGAGATACAGAGAGAAAAATCAGGTGTTAGGACACTTCACCCTCATGTGTTTTTATACCCAGAAGACATTTCACCCATTCCCAAACAATACTACTGTAACCCTGTGGAAGTACCCTGGTGGATCCAGGAATCTTTTCAGAAGAGGTCAGAGGACTACACGAGGGCTTTTTTTTTTTCCAAGGGAGGAACTGTAGGAGATTGTCACTTTGAAAGGATAGAGGCAGATCTGAAGAGAGTTGGAGTATGAAGAGAAGAAGTTCTTAGGGGAGAAGGAGACTGAGAAGAATTCAGTGCTGGTACCAGGCAGCTCAGCTGGAGCTGTGAAGAAGAGAGACTATCCCAAGACAGATTGGAGGCGAAGGCCTACTTCCCTGCCTGCATTCAGACTTACCTCAGTTCAAGTTCCTGAAAGGCCAGAGTGGCTGAAGCAACTGGGGCCTAATCGTCAGTCTGCATCCAGCCTGAGGGACATAGAACTGTAACTGAGTTGGAATAGGGTTTACTTTCCTGAATAGGCTGATAGTCTTAGTGGCAGAGTTATTTATGTGAATGCTTTTAAGTGAGCACTGTGGGAGGGGGAATCGGTGGCTGCTGAGTGGTGCAGCTGAGGAAAGCCTACACACACAACATGAGTGGGGCGTGCTTCAAATTAGTGTCTTCCAGAATGGCTGCCCCATTGACAGAGGCGGCCACCCTCGCCTGCACAGGGCACTCTGGATTTTTCAGGAGTGTTCTGTGCGTGACCAGAAGTGGCCGCTGTGTGGGTCACGGGAGCGTGCCTCCTCACGCAGCATCACATGAACGAGCAGTTGGATGCATGGGATGGGGGGCCATGTGGATGTTTCTCGTTGAAAAACATCCTGCATTGGACTGCCCTATTTTGTGGACACTATTTTTCCCCTATTGTCTAATTGGTAGCATAGTGTCCACATTGTCTTTATGACACTTTGAAAGTGGAACTGCCAAAAGAAGGGCAAAGAGATTGCAAGAAGAAGCAATCAAGAAACACTGAAAACGCACACATTTTTTTAAATGCCTGTTCTGGAAGGCATACCAACAGGCTCAGGAGAAGATTCTGGATCTTCTCAGTGGGTAACCCTTGTTATGTTCTTATGTTCTCAAAATCAAGTATGTTCTGGTGGCCCAGAACTAACTACATCCATAACCAAAAAAGAGCCTAACCGTGAGATTAACATACTAGCAGGACATCTCATCTCTGTCAGCCTTCCTTATGTGGACAGAGATCCTGCTAAATGGCCTTCAGAAATTACTGAAGAAATGCAAAAATGTCTGCATCAGCAGAGGGTCTGAATATTTTCAGAACATTGATGGAAAATTTGAAGCTTCAGCCTGGGTGTATTCAAAGTCAATACACTATCATCCTCAGCATTTGTACTGCTATTAGAAAATAGAGATACGCATAGTCAGAAGTGGCTGTTATACTCTGTATCAACAGGAAATGTTTTCTGCTTTGCCTGCAAACTCATCCACAGCAATGAAAAATGCTTTCGTATTGTTGTTTCTTAAGTTTCTCGGAGAAAGAGGGCTTTGTTCTGTGATGACACCCAGACTTTGGGATCACTCCACAATGGAACTTACCTTGGGTCAATGGAACTTATTGCCCAATTTGATCCTTTTCTTGAGCAGCCCCTGAGAAAGCATGGAAACAAAGGAAAGGATAATGTTTCATACATTCCCTTGAAGATATGTGATGAATTGATTGAATTAATGAGGAATGAAGTTCATATGAAAATCATTCAGGAGATTCAAGAGGCAAAGCACTTTTCTCTTATCGTTGACTACACCGGACATTTCTCATACAGATCAGTTATGCAGCATTTTTCGGCATTGCCTGAATGGAGAGGTGAAGGAGCAATTTTTGTGCCAATTGCCAGCCACACTGGAGAAAACGTACGTGAAACTGTCAGCAAACTTCTTCAGAAGTATGACATTGGCATCAAGAATTGCAGAGAACAGGCATATGACAACACAAGGAATATGAATGGTCAATATCAGGGACTGCAAACTCACATAAAAAGTATGAACAACCAAGCTGTGGTCATGTCTTGTGGTAGACATTCCCTGAACCTGCCTGGGCAAAACAATGGGCGTAGTCACATGAGACTCCGTGGGAAGGCTACCATGCCTTGGGAAGCAGTAACTCACTCTGGGCAGCCAGGCCATGCGATACGGTGTATCGTGTGGCCATCAGCTGCCAGATGTTTTTCCCACCCTGGGATGGGGATCAGCTGGGCTGCTACGCGATGTGTCCTCGGAAAAAATCCTGATTTTTCTATTACTGTCCTGAGGAAGGAAAAAGGTCCTTCCAAACAATTTTTTTTTTTTTTTTTTTTTTTTTCAAAAGAGCCCAATCATTGCAGCTGCCTTTTGCCCAGGCTGCTAGCTCTACTGCTGACCTGATGCTCAATAGCTTTCTTCCTGTAGAGCCCTGAAGACCACACCCAGACTAAGCTCCCTAACAGACCAGGCCCCCAGGAAGCATGGCATCATAGTTCTCTAAAGGGACATGGCCATGACAGGAAGAGGATGGGGGCAAAGGTGTTTTCCTGACATGTCCCCTACCCTTGTGGAGCACTGAGACATTAAAGGTGGTGGAGAGCTACGGTGTCCCCTGACCCTTTCCTGATGTGACATCTCAGCACCCCGTGTGAGCAGGGTCGCCCCAATTACATCAGAGCACCTGGCTGCATCAGCACCAGACTCAGGACTGGTTTTTGAAGCCAAGCAGGTGTCAACCTTAATGTGTAAGGATAGTGGAAAATAATGTATAATTGTTAAATTGTCTTCTCGACTTTTAAGCTGAACAGTGGGTGAAAACAAACCATGACAATAGTCCACGTTAGTCCTGTAGCAGGGAGCAGTCCTGCGGGTCTGTGGTCCCTTTAAAAGGGGGGCTGAGTGGGCCAGCCAGAGGGCAGAGCCAGCCTCATAGTGACGGACCAGCCTGAGCTGGAAATAGGCTGGGAGTAAAAAGGAACAAAGTGGGCAGGACACAGCCAAGGAAGCTGACCATGCCCACTCTGGGTATATAAGAAGCTGGAAGGCAGAGAGTAGAGCAGTCTCTTCCTGGGAGTGAAGAAGGCAACATCTCCTGGATCTATGCTGGAGGAGAAGCTTGGAAGCCTGCTTGCCACTCTATGCTCTCCAGGATTCTGAAGGCTGGAAGAATCAGAGCTAGCAGGAGTGGATCCAGGTACTTGGGATCAGTGGCAGCTGGTGAGCTCTAAGGGGGAGGAGGGTGCAGGGCAGGGCCAGAAGTGGGCAGAGCCTGGCCAGTGGTGGGTGGTGCCAATGGTAGGTAGAGCATAGCCAATGGTAGGTGGAGCCAACTTGAATTTTGAAGTTAATATTGAAATTTACAGGCTCAGTTCCCTAACCAAATTTTGAAATTAATATGGAAATTTACAGCTTCTGTTCCCCATCTGTAAAAAAATATATATCTGAAAATGGGAATGGGTATGTGTGTGTGTCTCCCTGTGTTCCCCTCATCCTTGCCCTTCTTAGATTGTAAGCCCACTGGGCCAGGGACCTCTCTCCAACAACAACTGTAAAGTGAAAGCCCTTGTCTGCAAAGGAACCATTTTAAAAGCCCTTTGCAAGCAGCCTGAGTGTCAGTAGAAAATTTCGGCGGGAATGGGGGCAGAACATTAGCTCTGTTCCTTCCTCCACCCACTCTGAAAATTCCCTATTGATGCTCAAGGCAGCCTCTTGCAATGGGCCCCCTGATAGACCAGGGCCCGGACTCAGCTGAGCTCCCTCACTCCACGGTAGCCATGCTGCTGACATGACCAATGGTATAGAACACACAATGAATGAAAATCTTAAGGAAACAGAGAAATCAAACTGTCTCCATAAAATTAATCAGAGTAAAAATCTGTAAACTGTCACCAGAAAAGAACTTGGCTTACGCTTGCAAAATCATATCTACCGACCTTAAAACTAGAGAGACAAGGAAACTGGAAAATCATTAAATCACTTCTTCTAGGCCATTGAGTAGCTATGAGCAGAGTCCCTAGAGAACTGCCATATTGCAAACCATCCTGTAATAACTTAACAACAATGAAACTAAATAAATGAAAAAGATGAGTCCCAACACTACAAAGCACTTGGAACAAGCAGGCAATCATCCAAATTTTAAACTAAAGAGTACACAGTGAAAACTGATGAAAACTAATCCTTCACTTTTCTTTACTACTCACAGTGCAAGTATATGCCAGATAATTATTCAAATACCCAGGAGAAAGGGAAAACTCTTCTCAGTTATTGACAACACTAAATTAACCACCACCCCGCTTCAGGATCTGGCCTCTGGATCCAGTTCTCATCTCTATGCACTGAAAAACTGGGCTCGGAGATCGGGAGCAGAGATGAGGGCATCCACATATGGATAAGGGACAGGTACAGGGTACAGACCCATGAGTTGGACCCTGCTCTTCATGCCTGTTTCTTTCACACTGCAAGCTACCAGTATGTAAGTCTTGCTCATGAAATTGAAAACACCATTACTTCTGATTAAGTTAAAGTGAGTTATTTTAAAGGCCCTCTATTTTTCATAATGAAACACTTTCCTTTCCCTTCCCACCTCTTCTCTACCACCCCAAGCCTCCATCTCCCATCTTAAGACTCCCTTTCAAAGTACAAACAGAAGCTAGGATTACACAAGGATTTCAGGGGGGTGGAGGTGTATGTGCAGCTATTATAGAGGAGAGAAAGGTGTCAGAAGGCAGGATGAACAAAATAATAAAAGAGTACCATGGTAATAAAGTGCAAGGCAGATTGAGAAGGCAATGGAAAAGTGACACAAACAACATGTCAACAGAGATTGGGGACTTGTTCAGAGTGAGAAAGGGAAGTGAGAAAGAACAACATTAAAAGATCTGAGAATATGGGGGGAAAGAAGGGGATTAAATCTCTGGCATGAGTGGGGGAATGGTGCGTGCAAATGGTAAAATAAGCCAAACAAGTCTTTTTTTGTGGGGGCAGGGAGAGATTAGTGATGCTAAGGGAGGGGGAGAAAGACATTTAAGTCTAAAAGTGTGACAGACGATAGGTACGAGGGGGCAGCAGAGCTAGGGAACTTTGAAAGGGTGGGTGAAACCAGACACGGGATGAAGCTAGGAAGGGGGGGGAGGATTTACCAAACCAAGGGGACTCTAAAGGTGGAAAAGGGGCCCCGAGGAGACAGAAAGAGGAAGGACAGCTCCAAACTGCAACACGCATCCACCTTGGAGCCTCTGTTAAATTGAGTTCCTGGGGCTGCTGCTTCTTCTCTAGCAGGCAGCATCCTCAGCCTGAGCCCAGCAGCAGCTGTTGATTAAGGAGGTAGTAACCTGATGTGAGAGAGCTGCCTGAAGGGCTGGGCTCGCAAGCAGGCTGCTCTAGTACTGTGGCGAAGGAGGAGGAGATGGAAGGGGAGCTCTGGGGCTGTAGGAGAGGCAACAGCGTGGAGCACCTCCCCCATTCCCAGCACACACATACAGCTTGGAGGTGGGGATGGGCAGCTCACAGCCTGATGTCAGCAGCAGAGCAGATGACCAGAAACTTTAGAAAGTTACCTTCTCAAAAGGGCTGTAGTCATCCCCCTGGCCCTGAGCCCCACCATGTCCCCAACAGCTGCAGATGCAGCGTAGAAGCCCCACTTCCTGAGAGCTACGAAAGGAGCAGGGGGAGGGGAGGTGACTGAGTCTCGGCTCCTTAAAGCAACAGGTATCGATCTCACACCCTGCAGCCCAGAACACACCACCACGCACACACTGCTGTTTCCCCTCCTCCCCCTTGCTGCTGGGTGGAATGGATTACCACTCCAAAACAATGTTTACCTCTTGCTGGTTGGCCGAGTTCCTCCATTGGAACTCAGCCTGGGAGCCCATTATTATTATTATTATTATTATAAGCACTTGTATAGCACCAGCTGTGTACCTGGCGCTTTACAGAACAATGAGATGGATGCGGTCCCTGCCTACGACTTACAATCTAATAGACATGGAGAGGGGAGACAAGGAGAGGGGACATAAGGAGAGACAAGGGACAAAACATTNAATCTAATAGACATGGAGAGGGGAGACAAGGAGAGGGGACATAAGGAGAGACAAGGGACAAAACATTCAAGTGGATGCGAAGTCTCAGGTGCACGTGCTTGGCTTGGTTGCAGTCAGGGGGAGGGCAGACTGTAAATGTTGAGAGGAAGGTTCTAGCAAGCATCGGGAAAGACGGTGAGGAAGAGGTGGGTTTTGAGGAGGAATTTGAAGGAGCGGAGGGGGCAAGGCGGATATGGGCAGGGAGGGAGTTCCAGGCATAGGGGGCAGCAAGGGAGAAGGGGCGAAGGCGGTTAGGGGAGCAGGGGAGACGAGGGAGAGCAAGGGAGGGGACAGAGGAGGAGCGGAGAGTGCGTGCAGGAGTGTGTAAGGAGTTAAGGGCTGAGAGGTAAGGGGGGGCCAGGCTGTGAAGGGCTTTGTAAGTAAATACTAGGGATTTGTAAATACTCCTCCTCCCTTTGCCCCAGAAAGCCTACGCTCCCGGGTGACACTCGGAGCATGCACTCTCGATCTTCGGGAGCATGCTGTTCCTTGTGTCCTTTCTGTGAATGTGCAGGGAGGTGATTCCAGCCCTGCTCAGCCAGAACAGAAAGCACCAATGTGCTACTGTGCTGCGCCTGATCTCAGGTTTTGTGGCGGCAAACTTGAGGGGCCAGGAGAGGCCCACAGATTAGGTGTGCAGGAGACACTTGCAGGGGGAGCACCTGCACCACGCCCATTAATAGGAACTGCCCCTGTGGGGAAGGCTGTGCCCAGGAAGGAGCCTGTTGCCTGGGGAAAGCATGCCTGCAGGCATTGCTAGCATGGACTTTGGAGGGTTGCGGTTGCTGATGCTTATGTATCTGTTGAAAGACTGACCTGGGCCTGCAGGGTGAGAGGCGGATGAGCCGACAGCTCAGGGATACAGAGGAACTGTATGTGAACAATAAAGACTTGAGCTAATTCCTAAAGTACGTGACTTGTGCAGTATCGCTGGTTTCCCATGTTAGTGACAGCCTGGGGGGTTGATCCTACAGCGACTTACCCCTGGGGCCGCTACCCCTGCCACAAGCGCAACTTAGCCTGGGACTCACCTGAAGGTTTGTTCTATTACTGCCAGATGTCTGCCCCAGGGTGAGCTGCCAGCCGCTATGGGAGGTATCAGGTAATGGAGGTCAGAGATGCCCCCCAGGCTAAGGTCCGGCCACCCGGGCTAATGTTTTGTGCCCATCAAGCTCCACCTCGAGGCGAGGTTGGAGGATCAGACCTCTGCGCTCACCCCAGCCCCTCCAAACAGCTGATCAAGGGAACCTGGAGGAGTACACATACTCTGACCTCACTAAACAGCTGATTTGGAGAGTGCAAAGAAGCCTGTGCACTCCACCTGATCATCTGTTCGGCAGAGCCAGCGCACACATTACGTGGCTCCATTAGTTAAGGCGGAGCTAACCTTCTTCAATGAGAGTTCCATTGACTTCAGTGGAGCTCCCCGGGGCAATATCCTCTGGCTTGCAACCTGAGGACTCTGGCCTGCAACCTGGCTCGCAATATTGACAGGGTTTTCTCTTTGATCCTGTCAGTAAGTGAAAATCTGGTTGCATAGGACAGTCGGGAGTGTTCCAGAGTACATGCTTCTGTTTACGTTATGTCAGAGAGGTGCTCTGGCAGGAAGCGGCCAAGGATAGCTTGGGGGGAGGGGGTGACACAAGAACTGGTGAGAAGGCGGGGGACAATTCTCTCGCTGCTGAGGGCAGGACTTTTCCCACAGGAGAGAACCGCTCTGCTTCTCAAGGCAGGATAGCTTGGGGGGAGGGGGGTGACATGAGAACTGGTGAGAAGGCGGGGGACAATTCTCTCGCTGCTGAGGGCAGGACTTTTCCCACAGGAGAGAACCGCCCTGCTTCTCAAGGCAGGATAGCTTGGGGGGAGGGGGGTGACATGAGAACTGGTGAGAAGGCGGGGGACAATTCTCTCGCTGCTGAGGGCAGGACTTTTCCCACAGGAGAGAACCGCCCTGCTTCTCAAGGCAGGATAGCTTGGGGGGAGGGGGGTGACATGAGAACTGGTGAGAAGGCGGGGGACAATTCTCTCGCTGCTGAGGGCAGGACTTTTCCCACAGGAGAGAACC
>QEPC01009705.1:1804761-1816338 GCA_003113815.1 Sphenodon punctatus
CACCTACTCCTCTGTACCCCACTGTGCCTCTCTCCCACCCTGATCCCCCATGCCCACCTGCCCCTCTCCACCCCACTGTGCTTCCCTCCCACCCTGATCCCCAGTGTCCACCTGCTGTGGCATTCATTCTCTCCTTAATCAACTTCTGTACATATCTCATGTTCTACCTAACTTCATGTAACTAAAATGAATATGTTACTACAATCTCTCAGTCTGAGTAACTTCAATCAAATCACTAATTACTTTTTTGATCTACTTTTTTAAAAACCCAAAGAAATTAGAGAAACAAAAAGCCTACGGTTTTACAGACGTAGTTAAGGCAGATTCATACCAAGCAAACTTTAACAAACCTAGAAATTGTGTGTTAAGGCTCCCGCCTTAACTTCCACACCACGTAAGCAGTAAAGATTTTGTATGGCTTCACATACTGTGCTGGTTTACAACTTAAGTTTCATGCACCCACACTTTGCCTTGGTCTTTCAGCTCCAATCCTCTTCCTTTGCAGGTAGTAGTGTTAGCAGTTAGTTTACAACTGGTGGGATTCCTACAAACACTCAGGAAGGCGGAGCTAGGATCTCCCAGCCTGTCTGTGTACATTGGGGTGGGGGTAAGTTTCTCAGACTTCTCTTTTTATTTCACTCAAATTCCATATTATCTTCCTTACCAGAGCAATGGCTATTCTGTGGGGCAGAGGAAGCATTGATCAAACTACTGGTGTTTCCTGCCCAGCTAGAAATCTGACTTACCTGGCTCTGTTTGTTTTTCTCCTCTCCCCACCTCCTCAGTTCAGCCATTCAATTCAGGAACAAGCTCCTCATTGTGGATGGGGTTTGCAGCAGGTATTTAAAGAGCTGAATTGAACACAGCTAGAGTTTTCAGAGAGAAAGGGTGTTAACAAATGAGACATTAGCCCACACAGGTGGGTGTCCACCAGCCCATTTATTAGGTGTATATCCCCCCACTGGCCATGTGGTCTCTGCCCACCGGACCCGCAGCCTCCACCCACAGGGTCTTGGAGTATGTGGAGCCCACCGTATGGGCAAATGTGGGTTAATGTGCACCCATGTGTCCGCGTCCTGTCAATTAGGTTGCATGCAGCATCTCCACGCATTACTGTCCACCAGCACCATAGAGTCACAGGCTGAAATCCTAGAGCATCCAAGGAGCGTCCTTCTCTCTGCTCTCACCTTCACTGGTGCCACAAGTGGAGGCTGCCCACAAGCACATGAAATACACACAGAGGACTGTCTGTTTATTAAGTTGGACATGCTAGACACGTGAGTGGGAATTGAATGGGGGCTGCACGGTTGTATTGGAATTGTTTGTTCTTTGGATCAGTTCAGTGATAACAGACAAATGGGGTCAAAAAAGCTGATTTATTATATACAGAGCATAAAAGTAATAACACTGGATACAGAAAGTAAAAGAAAACTCTCTCACATCCCTTTGTGCAAGCCAGAGAACTCCAGCAATGGCTGCGAGATGATCCTCGGGTGGGCCCCAGGTTTTGCTGTGCTCCTCCTTAGCACATCTGCAAAGTGGCCAGCAGTGAAGTTCGTCTGCCGCTTGTGGGTGTCCGGTGTGTGTGTTTTATAGTATTCTGATGTTTCACAATCCAACTATGCAATTACTGCTCATGTGCTAACAATTAACCATTGCTCCTCTCTGGCCTGAGTCATTTCCCTTCCAATTAAACTTGTTATCAGGTTCAGCTGCTGATAACATTACACCTGATTGGCCTTGGCATTTTGAACAACAAACAGGACAGGAAGCCAAAAAGGCATGTGTATAGCTCATGTCTCAAACAAAATGGATTCTATAACCTACGCAGGCCGAATAAGACCATAAGTGTCCACTACCTGGCTCAGCCGGTGTACAAAGGTCTTCTCGCAATCTTTTCACTACAAAGGACCAAACCCAGACTTCATCAGGCTATCGTCTTGTTTGTTAACACCCAAAGTGATTCTCCAAGCCCGTTTGCAGAACTCGTGATTTTCAATAGCAGCTCAGACCCCCTTGCAGGGCTCCATTCTCCCCTGTGTTCGGTCATGAGGAGACTTGAGGGGGGAACGTAACTGGGTGTGTTCAGTCATGAGGAGAACCCAGCATGTGGTGCTGGGGGAGTTTTCATCTCCCCTCTCCCCCCGGGGGCCTCGTGTGCAGAGTACCGCAGGGTTCCATATTATCCCCTCTCTTGTTCAATGTGTACATGCAGCCTCTGGGATAGGTTGTTAGGGAGTATAGAGTGAGATGTCATCAATATGCTGATGACACCCAGCTATATCTCCCATTTTCCTCCAACTCAGGTCTGGCAGTCTCGGTGCTTACTCGGTGCTTGTCTACTGTGGGGGATTGGATGAGTTTGAGCCGCCTGAGGCTAAATCCTGACAAGATGGAGGTGATGGTTGTGGGGAAGGCCAAGGGAGTGATGCCCCCCCCATCATTGAAGGGGTCGTCCTCCCCTTGTTGCTCAGGTCCGGAGTCTGGGGATGCTCCTGGATCCACAGCTCCACCTGGATGCCCAGGTGGCGACTGTGGTGAAGGGAGCATTCCGCCAGTTACATCTGGTGCATCGGCTTAGGCCGCATGTCTTGGACTCGGATCTGGCCACAGTCATCCATGCTTTTATTACCTCGAGATTGGATTACTGCAACACGCTCTACGTGGGGCTACCCTTGGTGCTTGTTCAGAAGCTGCAGCTGGTGCAGAATGCAGCGCCCTGTCTCTTGACAGGGACGGGTCAACGCAAGCATATTACACCGGTGCTTCGCTCTCTGCACTGGCTCCCGCCTATCTGCAGGACCGCCTCACCCTCCGGGTCCTGGATCAACCCCTGTGGTTGCCTGGGGGCGCCCTCCTTGGGGTTCCCTGGGTGTCTACTATGAGGAGGACATTCTCCGTGGCTGCACCGCAGCTGTGGAATTCCCTCCCCTCGGAGATCCGCTTGGCTGGCGGCCTCCCCTCTTTCCGCAGACAATGTAAGACATGGCTGTTCCGCCAGGTCTTTTCCGAGGGTGGGTGGGTTGGGTTAGGGTAGGGGGGATGGGGTTTTATATTGTTTTTAATTGTAATTATTATTGTTTATTTTAATGTTCTAAAATGTTTTTAAGATGTTGTGAGCCGCCCTGAGATGCCTGAGGCAGGAGGGGGCGGTATAAATTTTAATATAAATGAAATAAATAAAAATAAAATGTGTTAAGCGTAGAAAGAGGATAGAGGTCAATTGTTTCCTTTGACACAGAGTAGAACAAGGAGCAATGAACTCAAGTTGTATGAAGGATCATAACAAATATTAGGAACAATTAAAAAATATAGGAATAAAAGGCAGTGGCACAAGCTATTAGGGACGTTTATGGACTCACATCATTAGATGTTTTTTTTTTAAATCAGTTTAGATAAACATCTGCCAGGGATGGTTTAAGTTTGATTATTACTGCCTCTCTGGAAAGGAATGGACCAGATCATCCATTTCAGGTACAGGACTCATTTGTAAACCTTTTGGCCTGCAATAGGCCCAATAAACACCAAGTCTGGCTGCAGAGGCATTCTTTTTCAAGTCCCTGATACATTTTCGTAATGTATTTTAGGTTGCCATTCATAGGTTTAGCAACAAAAGGTTGGATGATCTCTTGAGATCCATTCCAGGCTTCCATAATGGGGCTGGAGCTTCTCTAGAGCAACAGCAGCCTGAAGTGAAGGCTCTCACCCAACCAAGGTGAGCCCCATGTCTTCCTACAAGACCCTTCCCCCTGTCTTTACACCCTGGAGACCCTGTCCCCTTGCCCTGATGGGCCCATAATTGGGACCTGAGCCCAGTCCCTTTACAGACTTTCTACAATCATTCTCTTTGCCTTCAAGAAAATGTGTGGGTCCAAGTGATTTTCCAAGGATCAACGAGAGATCCATTGAAGAACTCCGCTCTTGAGTAGCTAGATGTCAGGAGTTAGCTTTTTTTGAACCTTTTATTTTAGTTCTGTCTTTAGTTCTGTTGTTGTAGAATTCACCTGTGCAGACCTTAATTGTCCATTTGTTAACCTCTCCCTTCCCCAGAGAAAAGGCATATATTTAAATATTTGACCGATTGTCATTTCTGTCACCAATCTGCACTGGTAATAATGCCTGGAAATATGCAAGCACAAATTAGTCTATGAAAATAATGTGTTGAGATCCTTTGGAAAATCTGTCCTACAGTATAATAGCCTGCATAATTACACTACATATCCAGAGATGTCACAAACTGAGGCAAAAAGATAAGTACTGGAATTTAATCCTTTAGATTAGTACATTCTAATAACAAGATATTATAGTAAAAGGTAATTGACTACTCTAGAAATATCTAAATAGACAGAAAATGTCACTTCATAACTGAAGCAATTTCAGGTGTTCTTTGGCCCACATCCAGAAGCAGTCTAAGAGCAGCAGTATGTGTGCCTGTTGCGTTGGACAGGACAATTGTCACAAACTAACCTAATTTCATTTATTAGATACCTAATCAGTTTATTATAAAATGGCTTTTCATTCTTTGTAACTCTTTGCTGGAGGTGTTGATCTTCCACAATGTGAGGGATGGGAGGACACAGGAGCTGCTTCAGAGAAGTACCTGACAGGTCATAATGGAGTGATCCTTTCCTTTAACCAGTTCCTATCCTTCCTATAACCAGTTACCAGTCCACAACAGGACACTGCTTCCTATCCTCTGACAGCTTAGTTTCCTCAAAAGTCTTCCATGAGGGACCTTATCTAAATATCCAGATACACTATACCGACTGGATCACCCTTATCCACACGCTTGTTGACTCCTTTAAATAATTCCAAGAAATTAGTGAGGTATGGCTTCCCTTTGCTAAAACCATGTTGGCCCTTCCCCATTTTTGTCATGTTTATCAATATGCCTGATGATTCTGTTTTTTGCATCAATATGTACATCAGTAGCTCTTGGGCTTAAGAACTTTGCCCATCTGTGCGCTATGGAAAGCCTGATGGAATACTACAGTACCTTATAGTGGTAGATTTCAATACTACCGTATCACTATTGTAATGCTATTTTTGAACATTATTTTAGAACACAATAGATGCCTATTTAGAAGAGTCGCAGGACTTCACATATGCAGATAACCCTTAAGAGACAGTTACATTGCAGAAGTGAGGTTAACTGCCACAGAGGATATGGGATCAGCTCACCGCCCTCTCTTTCCTTCTGTGATGCAACAGGTTGGACAATGGTGGCTAGTCAGCATCCTTTCCCCAAAGACTGAACAATTCAGGCACTTGTGTAAATTAAGTTTAAACATTTATTTACAAAATCTATTTACACTGTGTGACAGAAGTATCAATAATGGCAGGATAAAGAACTTGCTTTCCTGCTTTAGAATTACCAGTACCTTATGTTTTGCACCTCACTTTCAAACTTTACATACAGTACTCATCTGTAACAGTACTCATTTATAACACTACAAAGCATAGACATAAATACCGTATACCTTTTATTAAAATGTAATCTTTATCTCCTTAATTTAGCCGCACAAGCGGCTCTAAGGTGAGTTGCACTCTGTTAAAATCATGAAAGTTCTACTCATTATAAAATGGATGTATCCTATCACTGTGAATTTTTTTAGGGAGGGTTGCTTCATTGAGGGTAGAAGCTATCCAAATATGATATGCATTGGTTGGGAAATGGCTGTTGTATGAGTTTGGAAATTGAAGGCAGAACTGTTTTTTTGTATTTTATGATCAGTTTCTCTTAATGCAGAAAAGTGTGTTTAAAGTTATTTGTTAGGAGGTGTAGAGGACTCAGAAAATTCAAGTGTGCATTGTAGTGATTTCCTGAGTTTGAATAGTTAAAATCCATCGTGTTGTTTTTAAGTTATGATGTTTTGAACTTCCATTGTACGGAGAGAAAGTGAAATGTTTTAGATCCACGTTGTAATTGCACAGGTTGCGCATGAGCAAGAGAAATGGCAGCCCCAAACACAATATGCATAAGGTTCCCATGTGGGCTCAGCCAAGGGGGAGGTGGTGATTCTTGCCGCGTTCTTGCTGCTGCCTTTGAGGAAGGAGATTGAACAGTGGAGAAGGGGTGCTGCTTGGATGCCATTTGCATTCCTTCCCCCTGGAGTGTCACCACCACTGCAGCTGTTTCTAGGGAGGGGGTGTGGGCTGGCAACCTCCCATGCTGCCTTTGTTTTCACTAGTACATTGAGCCCCCTACTCCCTCAGCTAGGAGGATCGCTGTTCTCCCTGCCTGGTGCCCCCTAGCTAGGCTGGGGAGGTGAGGAGTGATTTTAGCAGGAACTGCGGTGGTGGTGGCAGCGGCAACAGCAGCAGCAGTGAGGGACGGTGGCGGGGAGAAGTCAAACTGTCCAGGGGGAGGAGGAAGAAGGAAGGAGTTTTTGGGAGGAGCCACCAATCTGCCATTCAGCTCGGCTCCCTTGCCTGTCTCGCCGGCCTGGCTGNAAGTGTCCACTACCTGGCTCAGCCGGTGTACAAAGGTCTTCTCGCAATCTTTTCACTACAAAGGACCAAACCCAGACTTCATCAGGCTATCGTCTTGTTTGTTAACACCCAAAGTGATTCTCCAAGCCCGTTTGCAGAACTCGTGATTTTCAATAGCAGCTCAGACCCCCTTGCAGGGCTCCATTCTCCCCTGTGTTCGGTCATGAGGAGACTTGAGGGGGGAACGTAACTGGGTGTGTTCAGTCATGAGGAGAACCCAGCATGTGGTGCTGGGGGAGTTTTCATCTCCCCTCTCCCCCCGGGGGCCTCGTGTGCAGAGTACCGCAGGGTTCCATATTATCCCCTCTCTTGTTCAATGTGTACATGCAGCCTCTGGGATAGGTTGTTAGGGAGTATAGAGTGAGATGTCATCAATATGCTGATGACACCCAGCTATATCTCCCATTTTCCTCCAACTCAGGTCTGGCAGTCTCGGTGCTTACTCGGTGCTTGTCTACTGTGGGGGATTGGATGAGTTTGAGCCGCCTGAGGCTAAATCCTGACAAGATGGAGGTGATGGTTGTGGGGAAGGCCAAGGGAGTGATGCCCCCCCCATCATTGAAGGGGTCGTCCTCCCCTTGTTGCTCAGGTCCGGAGTCTGGGGATGCTCCTGGATCCACAGCTCCACCTGGATGCCCAGGTGGCGACTGTGGTGAAGGGAGCATTCCGCCAGTTACATCTGGTGCATCGGCTTAGGCCGCATGTCTTGGACTCGGATCTGGCCACAGTCATCCATGCTTTTATTACCTCGAGATTGGATTACTGCAACACGCTCTACGTGGGGCTACCCTTGGTGCTTGTTCAGAAGCTGCAGCTGGTGCAGAATGCAGCGCCCTGTCTCTTGACAGGGACGGGTCAACGCAAGCATATTACACCGGTGCTTCGCTCTCTGCACTGGCTCCCGCCTTCTGCAGGACCGCCTCACCCTCCGGGTCCTGGATCGACCCCTGCGGTTGCCTGGGGGCGCCCTCCTTGGGGTTCCCTGGGTGTCTACTATGAGGAGGACATTCTCCGTGGCTGCACCGCAGCTGTGGAATTCCCTCCCCTCGGAGATCCGCTTGGCTGGCGGCCTCCCCTCTTTCCGCAGACAATGTAAGACATGGCTGTTCCGCCAGGTCTTTTCCGAGGGTGGGTGGGTTGGGTTAGGGTAGGGGGGATGGGGTTTTATATTGTTTTTAATTGTAATTATTATTGTTTATTTTAATGTTCTAAAATGTTTTTAAGATGTTGTGAGCCGCCCTGAGATGCCTGAGGCAGGAGGGGGCGGTATAAATTTTAATATAAATGAAATAAATAAAAATAAAATGTGTTAAGCGTAGAAAGAGGATAGAGGTCAATTGTTTCCTTTGACACAGAGTAGAACAAGGAGCAATGAACTCAAGTTGTATGAAGGATCATAACAAATATTAGGAACAATTAAAAAATATAGGAATAAAAGGCAGTGGCACAAGCTATTAGGGACGTTTATGGACTCACATCATTAGATGTTTTTTTTAAAATCAGTTTAGATAAACATCTGCCAGGGATGGTTTAAGTTTGATTATTACTGCCTCTCTGGAAAGGAATGGACCAGATCATCCATTTCAGGTACAGGACTCATTTGTAAACCTTTTGGCCTGCAATAGGCCCAATAAACACGAAGTCTGGCTGCAGAGGCATTCTTTTTAAAGTCCCTGATACATTTTCGTAATGTATTTTAGGTTGCCATTCATAGGTTTAGCAACAAAAGGTTGGATGATCTCTTGAGATCCATTCCAGGCTTCCATAATGGGGCTGGAGCTTCTCTAGAGCAACAGCAGCCTGAAGTGAAGGCTCTCACCCAACCAAGGTGAGCCCCATGTCTTCCTACAAGACCCTTCCCCCTGTCTTTACACCCTGGAGACCCTGTCCCCTTGCCCTGATGGGCCCATAATTGGGACCTGAGCCCAGTCCCTTTACAGACTTGCTACAATCATTCTCTTTGCCTTCAAGAAAATGTGTGGGTCCAAGTGATTTTCCAAGGATCAACGAGAGATCCATTGAAGAACTCCGCTCTTGAGTAGCTAGATGTCAGGAGTTAGCTTTTTTTGAACCTTTTATTTTAGTTCTGTCTTTAGTTCTGTTGTTGTAGAATTCACCTGTGCAGACCTTAATTGTCCATTTGTTAACCTCTCCCTTCCCCAGAGAAAAGGCATATATTTAAATATTTGACCGATTGTCATTTCTGTCACCAATCTGCACTGGTAATAATGCCTGGAAATATGCAAGCACAAATTAGTCTATGAAAATAATGTGTTGAGATCCTTTGGAAAATCTGTCCTACAGTATAATAGCCTGCATAATTACACTACATATCCAGAGATGTCACAAACTGAGGCAAAAAGATACGTACTGGAATTTAATCCTTTAGATTAGTACATTCTAATAACAAGATATTATAGTAAAAGGTAATTGACTACTCTAGAAATATCTAAATAGACAGAAAATGTCACTTCATAACTGAAGCAATTTCAGGTGTTCTTTGGCCCACATCCAGAAGCAGTCTAAGAGCAGCAGTATGTGTGCCTGTTGCGTTGGACAGGACAATTGTCACAAACTAACCTAATTTCATTTATTAGATACCTAATCAGTTTATTATAAAATGGCTTTTCATTCTTTGTAACTCTTTGCTGGAGGTGTTGATCTTCCACAATGTGAGGGATGGGAGGACACAGGAGCTGCTTCAGAGAAGTACCTGACAGGTCATAATGGAGTGATCCTTTCCTTTAACCAGTTCCTATCCTTCCTATAACCAGTTACCAGTCCACAACAGGACACTGCTTCCTATCCTCTGACAGCTTAGTTTCCTCAAAAGTCTTCCATGAGGGACCTTATCTAAATATCCAGATACACTATACCGACTGGATCACCCTTATCCACACGCTTGTTGACTCCTTTAAATAATTCCAAGAAATTAGTGAGGTATGGCTTCCCTTTGCTAAAACCATGTTGGCCCTTCCCCATTTTTGTCATGTTTATCAATATGCCTGATGATTCTGTTTTTTGCATCAATATGTACATCAGTAGCTCTTGGGCTTAAGAACTTTGCCCATCTGTGCGCTATGGAAAGCCTGATGGAATACTACAGTACCTTATAGTGGTAGATTTCAATACTACCGTATCACTATTGTAATGCTATTTTTGAACATTATTTTAGAACACAATAGATGCCTATTTAGAAGAGTCGCAGGACTTCACATATGCAGATAACCCTTAAGAGACAGTTACATTGCAGAAGTGAGGTTAACTGCCACAGAGGATATGGGATCAGCTCACCGCCCTCTCTTTCCTTCTGTGATGCAACAGGTTGGACAATGGTGGCTAGTCAGCATCCTTTCCCCAAAGACTGAACAATTCAGGCACTTGTGTAAATTAAGTTTAAACATTTATTTACAAAATCTATTTACACTGTGTGACAGTAGTATCAATAATGGCAGGATAAAGAACTTGCTTTCCTGCTTTAGAATTACCAGTACCTTATGTTTTGCACCTCACTTTCAAACTTTACATACAGTACTCATCTGTAACAGTACTCATTTATAACACTACAAAGCATAGACATAAATACCGTATACCTTTTATTAAAATGTAATCTTTATCTCCTTAATTTAGCCGCACAAGCGGCTCTAAGGTGAGTTGCACTCTGTTAAAATCATGAAAGTTCTACTCATTATAAAATGGATGTATCCTATCACTGTGAATTTTTTTAGGGAGGGTTGCTTCATTGAGGGTAGAAGCTATCCAAATATGATATGCATTGGTTGGGAAATGGCTGTTGTATGAGTTTGGAAATTGAAGGCAGAACTGTTTTTTTGTATTTTATGATCAGTTTCTCTTAATGCAGAAAAGTGTGTTTAAAGTTATTTGTTAGGAGGTGTAGAGGACTCAGAAAATTCAAGTGTGCATTGTAGTGATTTCCTGAGTTTGAATAGTTAAAATCCATCGTGTTGTTTTTAAGTTATGATGTTTTGAACTTCCATTGTACGGAGAGAAAGTGAAATGTTTTAGATCCACGTTGTAATTGCACAGGTTGCGCATGAGCAAGAGAAATGGCAGCCCCAAACACAATATGCATAAGGTTCCCATGTGGGCTCAGCCAAGGGGGAGGTGGTGATTCTTGCCGCGTTCTTGCTGCTGCCTTTGAGGAAGGAGATTGAACAGTGGAGAAGGGGTGCTGCTTGGATGCCATTTGCATTCCTTCCCCCTGGAGTGTCACCACCGCTGCAGCTGTTTCTAGGGAGGGGGTGTGGGCTGGCAACCTCCCATGCTGCCTTTGTTTTCACTAGTACATTGAGCCCCCTACTCCCTCAGCTAGGAGGATCGCTGTTCTCCCTGCCTGGTGCCCCCTAGCTAGGCTGGGGAGGTGAGGAGTGATTTTAGCAGGAACTGCGGTGGTGGTGGCAGCGGCAGCGGCAACAGCAGCAGCAGTGAGGGACGGTGGCGGGGAGAAGTCAAACTGTCCAGGGGGAGGAGGAAGAAGGAAGGAGTTTTTGGGAGGAGCCACCAATCTGCCATTCAGCTCGGCTCCCTTGCCTGTCTCGCCGGCCTGGCTGTGGGGGATCCAGGAACCTGACTGTCCAGGGTTTCCGTGTGCCAGCCCCCTACTTGGGGGGGGTCCCAATCCTGGAGTTTGGCACAGGAGAAGAGGAGGGAGTGGGGCTTCACCTTGCAGGGCTGTGAACTGGCGATGATCGGCATTGCCTCCCCCTGTCCCGCTACCGCAGTGGCCTCCCCGCCGGTCTCCTTCCTGTTCCTAAAGACTCTCCCTTCCCCCAACACACTCCCACACTTATTTTGGCTTCTTCCACCTTGTCACAAATGGAGGCAAATGGTTGTGTGGGAGAGGGTGCTGTGGACGTGGAAAAGGGTGCTTGGGGCTGGGGTATAAAAGGAACTTTGTGGAAAATGGGGGTACCAAAAAGTGGGAAGTGGAGGTGGCAGTTTCTGGAGACAAGGGTTAGTGGTGAGCACTGATGAATTAGGAGTAGGAGCTGCTTTTCTTCATGACTTGTTAAAAGTACCCCATCCCTTGTTGCTTTCCCAAAGTTGACACAATCTGTGCCATTT
>QEPC01009705.1:1864497-1915294 GCA_003113815.1 Sphenodon punctatus
TGGGTCAATGGAAAAAGAGAGTTAGAGCTGAGTGTCATCAGCATACTGATGACACTACATGCCCTGAAACCCTCTCACGATCTCTCCTAACGGCTGCATATATTTGTTAAACAAGAGGGGGGACAGAATGGCACCCTGCGGGACTCCATACATGAGGTCCTGGGGGGAAGACGTACGCTCCCCCAAGATCACCCGGTGATTTCTCCTGGCCAGGAATGAACGAAACCAGTCCAAGACCATCTCTCCAATCCCGGCACGGTCCTGCAGGTGAGTCACCAACACCTCATGATTGACTGTGTCGAACGCAGCCGAAAGGTCTAGCAGGACCAGTAAGGTCTGACGACCCTGGTCCAACGCCAGATAGAAATCGTCAACCAAGGCCACCAATTCAGTTTCCGTACCATACCCAGGCTGAAACCTAGACTGAGAGGGGTCAAGGAAACCGGTGCGGTCCAGGTGTTCTTGGAGCTGCCGTGCCACAGCCCGTTCAATAACCTAAAAAGGGAAGGTTAGAGACCGGCCAATAACTGGCAGGAGGATCAGTGTCAAGAGATGGTTTCTTGAGCAGGGGCCTAACCACAACCTCCTTCAGGCATTCAGGCACCCTGTCCTCCCGAAGGGAGGCACTAACCACCCCAGCCAGCAACGGTTGTAGTGTCTCCTGACTGGCTTTCACCAGCCAGGACGGGCAAGGATCTTGTTCATAAGTAGTGGTATGAACAGATCCTAACAAGGACTCCTCATCAGCAGGCGATACCATCTGAAACCAATCCCACAAAACAGGACAGGATGGGGCATCCCCATAGCCCGAAGATGATCCTCTGCAATAACTGCAGAACTGAATTCGTGACAGATGCGAGCGATCTTATCTACAAAGTACTCGATAAACTGGTCACAGTGGTTACTGGATTGCTCCAGGTCCAGGTGGAGGCAGGCAGGACTGACCAAACCTTTCACCACCCGGAAAAACTCCGTTGGATGTGACTTTGCAGATGCCACAGCATAGGCCTTTAAACTGCTCTTATGCTGCAATCGATCATACTCATCGCGAGTCCGGCGCCACCGTCGCTCCAATCGTCTGCTCTCCCGCTTCAGACACCACAGGCCCTCAGTAAACCAAGAAGACCTGCGGGAGACTCGTGAGGGCAGCGGACGCCTGGGAGCCATTCTGTCAATGGTCTCGGCCAACAAGGTGTTCCAGAAGGCTACGAGATCATCGACCGAGTGGGTGTCAAGGTCCAGGGGAAACTCCCCCAGAGTGTTCCGGAACCGATCTGGTTCCATAAGTCTCCAGGGGCGGAATGATCTAATAAGTCCTGCACCCCGTTGAGGGCTGACATGCGCCAGGATGCACGCCTTAAGCAGGTAATGGTTTAGCACCAACAAGTATTCCATTGAAGTGAATAGGACTAGGACTGATGCAGCAACAGCTGTTACCACGCTGAGTTTCCATTCCGCCATTTCGGAATTGCCTGCACCACACTGCGACTTTTCTGCTGACATTCCGCTAATTCCGCTGACATTCTGCAAATTCGGAAACTATCGGAAAAATTGCAGAATTGTCGGAAACTGTCGGAAAACCGCTGTTTCGTGGCGCTGGCGGAATGGTGGAAGTAGCGAAAATGGCATGTTTACACTATTTGTGAAGCCTGTGGAAATAGCGAAATGAAATTAGCAGAACTGCGGAAGCAGCGGAATGAAAGTAGCGGAATGAAAGCCTCTGCCATGCCGTACCACTAATTGCGGAAATGCTGTTTCCGGCGGAATTAGCTACCACTGCAACTTTCTGCTACAGCCCTAAATAGGACTCCCACTGATGTCACTGAGCACACAGAGGATTATGCAGATATCATTTTAGTGTTTACAAATCTATGTATGTGAGTTGAACATTGAAAATATAACCTATCCCATTAAGTTAAAAACCCAGGCTCCATAAATTAAAAGGAATATTCATATGTCAAAATGAGAAGTTTTTTTCATCCTAATAACACAGCCCAAATTTGTGCAGATTGATAACAGGCATGATATGCATAAGATTACAAAATTAGAAAAATTTCATGCCACCCAGGGACCAGGGTCAAACTTGGGTATTGGAGTGCATAGCAAGAGTAGGTGTGGTCGTATTAGCTGGGGACTTGACTTTAAATTAGGGCTGCTACTTGATTAAAGGAATCTTAGTTGAATAATAATCTGTAGAATTTTAGTTGATTAATCGATTAATGAATTGATTACAATTTCTATAAGATTTACATGATTTGCATAAATTCCCCAAAAGTGAAAAATTCATAAGAGATTGTGGGCAAATTGTTAGACATGTTTAATGAACATGTCAAAGTGCTTAATGAACATTAGAGGGCAGAATAAGTGAAAAGAAACAAATGAGCATTAAAGTGCAGAAAAAATGGGGGGGAAATGGCCTTCCTTCTTTGAGTTCTTTACAAGTCTGCGCAACATTATAACAGTGCTGATCCATCTAGTGGCAATATCCTACTGCAGTTTGCTGTTACCTAGTCCAAGTTCTTTTTGTTTTGCTAAGACTAGAGTTTCTTTATGTACGCTATGCTTGAAGTGACCAACAATTTTACGACACTTGCTAAGTTGCTTGTCAGTCAGAACCTTGTTTGTGCTCAGTTGTAGAGTATGAGAAGCACATTTCACATTTTCACAATTGGATTTCTCAACCCCCAAGAACATTTCTTGCATTATCTGTGCACATCGCTACAACTTTCTCACTGATCTCCCACTCCACTCCAATTAATTAATGAATTTAATTAATCGGGGACCAATTTTAATCCAGTGATCACCCATTAATGGATTAATCAGGTTGATTAATTGATTAAAAGTTGCAGCCCTACCTAAATTGATTAATATTCTGAAAGAGTATTTTTTGAAAAAGCAATTCAAATCTGCAACAGTAGCTTAAAAACATGGTTGGAAACATGAACTTGTTTTATAAAGACTTGAAAGATGAAATATTGAGCAAAAGGAAACCTTATTTAGCCTTCTAAGAAGAAATGTTAGGTGTTAACTTCCACTTGCAAGGATATTTATTTATTTATTTATTTTATTTCTAAACATTTATATGCCGCCCCCTCCTGCACAGAATGGCAGCTAAGGGTGGCTTACAACAGTAATAAAATAAACACGTTATTTTAAAATAAAATTTGTTACAATTCATAAAATACATTTTAAATACATTTAAAATGGCAGAACTAAACCCCTTCCCCCCCACCAAACCCAACCCCACTACCCATCTCCCTCCCCAAAGGCCTCTCCTGAGTGCCCTCTAGTCTAGTTGTTACTTCACTAACATGAGTCTTCACATTTCCTAACTCGGTTCTTATCATTCCAATGTCGCTTACAGCAGTCTTCAGATCTCCTTATTCACTTCTTATCATTGCAACCTCAGTTTGTGAATCAGCCGTTCCATTGTCAATATTAGAAACTCACTTATGCACTTTACATCACTTGTCTCTTCCTCTCCTGACGCACATGATGGTTTAATGTTGACCTTGCGTTTCAAATTTCTCCATAGTATTTAAGAGCCTTTGGCACTGTTCCATAGGAGGTTCTTTTGCGCTAACTGAAGGAGCCTCTTTTCCAGTTTCATCATTAGTTTCAGTTTCATTTACTGGCGAAGAAGAGGAATATGGAATTTCGATACTGGTTGCAATCCCTTCATCTTCTGGTATTTCTTGTTCAAACTCTATATTCCAACCTTTTAAAACCCATCCCTTTGCAGCATATAGCTGTAAGAGGGACATGCGGTACAGCTTCACCACAGCCTAAGAGAACCCATACTCCCTGATGCAGCTACATCCCATCTCACTGGGAAGGGAGCAGGTGGCATCTTCTATTGCTCTGTCCTGGACTGACATTCCAGACACTAGGGACTGATCTCCAGCCTGTCCACCAGGAGGCAGCATCTGATAATTTTTCCTCTGTGTGCATGATACTGGGGGTCGCGACCCCACAATGTCAGTTGGATCTCTGTCTCTGTCCAGAGAGTAGCAACTAGTGCGCATTGCACACCAGATAGGAAAATCTTACTCTATAAATTTGAGGTTCTTCTCTCTTTATGGTCCTGATAGTTCTCCCATAGATAACTAGGTGGTTCCCCGGTTTCAATAGTTTTCCCCTGGTACTCAGTTAGCCCGGTTCGTTTTCCCCCTGTTTTAAGGGTTAAGTTTCCTTTTGTAGTTACATCATTTGGCTTATAAATAGCTCCAGTTATTTTCAGTTTAATAATAATAATAATAATAATAATGAATAAGTTTTATTGTTTAAGCCATAGCCATAACAAAATTTACATGAGAGTCACATGATACAGATTTCCATAGATAGAAAATACATAACACAAAACACAGATTCAAAATATAAAATACAGACACAGATTCATTTGTATTAGAATTCCATAGGCCATAGTCAAAAGTAAAAAGTACCTAAAGTTTGAAAATCAGCTTACCCTTCACAGTGGTTATGGTGCCGGCATTTGTCCCCTGACAAGGCATCCCCTGAGCAGTATATACAGACGGCGTCATCCCACTGAACGATACCCCCAATAATTTAAAAGTCGGCTTACCCTTCACGGGGGTTATGGTGCCAGCATTTGTCCCCTGCGTCCCTTCGGCAGGGGAGGCTGTCGCCTTGCTTAAAAGAGGCTGTGGTGCGCCCCCTGCTGAAAAAACCATCGTTGGACGTAGACGCGCTCGCCAGCTACCGACCTGTCTCTAACCTTCCCTTTTTAGGGAAGGTTATTGAGCGGGCAGTGGCGCTCCAGCTCCAGGGTCATCTAGATAATATCGGGCTCCTTGACCCTTTTCAATCTGGGTTCCGCCCCGGCTATGGCACCGAGACGGCGTTGGTGGCCTTGGTGGACGACCTCCGCCGGGAGATGGATGCGGGATGTTCGACATTTCTCATCCTGCTCGATCTCTCGGCCGCTTTTGACACCGTGGACCATGGGCTGCTGTTGAGACGACTGCGTGACCGGGGGGGTCTGGACGGGACTGTTCTTGAATGGTTCCGTTCATTCCTCTCGGGGAGGAGCCAGCGGGTGGTGTTGGGGGAGGAAACATCGAGCCCCCGCGCCTTACCGTGTGGCGTTCCGCAGGGATCGATCTTGTCTCCATTATTATTTAACATCTATATGCAGCCCTTGGGGGAGGTCGTGAGAGGGTTCGGGGTGCGATGTCACCAGTATGCTGATGATACTCAGCTGTACCTCTCGTTTTCTACTGACCCAGACCCTGCTGTCTCGGTGCTATCCCAATGTTTGGAGGCCGTGGCGGATTGGATGCGGCGGAGCAGACTGAAGCTCAACCCAGATAAGACGGAGGTGATGGTGGTGGGGAGGGCGAAGGGGGTGGTGGCCCCCCTAGTTGGGGGGGTTTGCCCCCCTGTAGCTCAGCAGGTCCGGAGTCTGGGGGTCATACTGGATGCAGACCTGCGGCTGGAGCAGCAGGTGGAGGCAGTCGCTAAGGCTGCCTTCCGCCAGCTCTATCTGGTACGTAGGCTGCGTCCGTATGTCTCTGGCCCGGACCTGGCCTCCCTCATCCATGCCTTCGTCACCTCGCGGCTCGACTACTGCAACGCGCTCTACGTGGGGCTTCCCTTGTTCTTGGCCCGGAGGCTGCAGCTGGTGCAGAATGCGGCGGCTCGTCTTCTTACGGGGACGGGCCGTCGGGAGCACATTACACCGGTGCTCCGAGCGCTGCACTGGCTGCCTATAGTGTGCCGGGCCAAGTTCAAGGTCCTAGTTATGATCTATAAAGCCCTATACGGCCTTGGCCCCTCTTACCTTAGGGACCGCCTCGCCTTTCGCGCCCCGGAACGGCTCCTGCGGTCCGCCGGGGGTGCCCTCTTGGAGGTCCCCCGCGTGAAGCGGGGGGCCACGATGAAGCGGGCATTCTCGGTAGTGGGGCCGCGGCTGTGGAACTCCCTTCCGGAGGAAGCTCGCCTGGCCCCAAGCCTTTTAACATTTCGGCGGAATTGTAAGACCTGGCTGTTTGCCCAGGCCTTTGGGAGGGAGGGGGGGGGGGGGAGTTTTTAATCCCCCGCCCGTTTATTTATTTATCACTGTCCTTTTTACCCTGTTTTATTGAGATATTTTATATTTATATTTTAAATTGTTTTTAATTGTTTTATGACTGATGTTAGCCGCCCCGAGCTGCATGGCAGGATGGGGCGGGATAAAAATCTACAAAATAAATAAATAAAAAATAAATCATCCCACTGCTGATGTCACTGGTATAGATCCCATCATCCCCATTAGCCAGCCCCAAAATATTAAAATTTAAAACATAACCAAAATGGTTACAGTGTGTGGAATAATAATAATCATATTAAAGTTCAATATTGAAGGCCGCAAAGTTATAACATGTCAGTGCAACTGCGATTCATGCCGCTAAAGCAAAACAGAAGATTAAAAACTGAAGTCCACTATGGCCTCACAGGGAGCCGGAGCTATGATGTAGAAAGCTGCCTCCTCGACTATGTGGATTAGATGGTAAACACAGTAGCAATATAACCTCAGCTAAGTTCTATCTGCTTCTTCCTAAATAACTCCAAACTCCACCCTCTGCGTAATTTCTATATCTGAGTTAGCAAACAAAAAAGAAATCCGTGCAAGGGGGTCCTAATATTCCTTACCCTCAAACCAGCTCCCAAATATCTCAGTGCATAAATGTGCAGACCTAGGGCAAGTTAACAAATAATGGGGAAGATCCTCAACCACAGTTAAACCACGCAAACAAAACAAAAACGCAAACTAGCGGGGACACCCCGGTAGCGGCCCTAAGTGGACATCATATTAAATCTTGCCATTGTAAAGGCTCTTCTAGAGTTAAAATAAGTTAAATTTGACAGGTAAGGCTCGTATTCAGGCCCCATAGAGGGTACCATGGCGCAATTTTTTGGTCTCTTAAGGCCATTCTCTCGCTCTGTAAATTGATGTCGTCTCACCTAATTCTAATCTGAAGTTTGGCCTGCCGGGGTGTGTGTTCAGTTTAAGTAATAAACAAAGACAGAAACCCCTCACCCTAGGCGGCAGCTCAGGAATGACTAGAAAAGCCGGTTCCATAACTGTACGTGAGGGGGGGCAAGGCTCCCTAACTGCCACTTTAGGCAAGGATAGAAGCCACAGCCTCCATCTTGAGCTGCCAACCTCCTGGATCTGGGAGGATTGGCGCTCTGGGACAAGTCAGAAATAACTGTCCCATTACCTCCTGCCTCTCCTCCTTGCTCTGTGATTATTATTTTTTTTAAAAAGGGGAACCTCATTTAAGGAGGTCTGAATTAAGGTGACCAGGCTGCTTCCTTTATCAAAGCGTGGATTTTCACCAGGGCCTATACCAACCACTCCAGTTTGAGGCTTAGTGCTTGGAGCACAGACATTTTAAACTTAAAACAAAAAGAGGAGTTAATTTAAGGAAGTCTGAATTGGGCTTGACATGCTGATTCTTGTATCAGAGCCTGGCATTTCACACGACCTATACCAACCACTCCAGTAGGGGTGTTTTGAGGTTTAGTGCTTGAAAAAAAGAGAAAACACCAGCGAGAGGTGTTTGTAGCCCAGGGCCACTTACGCTATACCAACCATACCAGAAGGTGGTTTGTGGCGAACTTGCCTGCTGCTTAGATTGCAGTAATGCCTTCTAAAAGACAACAAGTAGGCCCTACTAATGTGAGTCCAGAACGAGCAAACTCCTCTGGCCCAGCAGCTGATCAGGCTGAGGCCTCAGTGGATCTGTCCCCGCTTCAGAGGCTGCAAATAGAGGCCTTTAATAAAATAATAGCTTCTCTTGACAGAATAGAGAGCAGACAGCTTTCAAAGCACAATGCAGAATCTAAACCTTCCTTGGGCCCTTCCAAGGTGAAGGGACAATCAAAAGTAGCGGGCAAAGGCAAGGCAACGATTTGCAAGAAAGCAACACAACAAGATAAAAGGACAAAGAAGCCCCCAATAACTTTACAGGAGCTGTTTGGAACTTCCTCAGAAGAGGAGGATTTCAATCAGGAGGGGAGTAGATCCTCAGACAGTTCAGGATCTTGGTCTGGTCAGGAAGACAGTGCCCATGACTTAGCTGCTCCAGATAGGGCAGCGGCTATTCAGGGTTTCCCAGGTACCCATGATGAGACCAGTGAAGGAGAGGACAATATGCAAAGGGACCAGGACAGGGTCCATTCTGATGCAGGCAAGGATTTAATAGCTGATCAGGTAAGACTTTTTCCAGAAGCTTACGCAGATGACATTCATTTAAAGACCAACAAAACTGTGGGATTAAAGCAGAAACAGGACACAGCGGAGCAGGACGAAGATTCTTCAGACGATTCTGAATGTGAATTTATGCTCAGGACTCCGTCTAAGGGCAAGGGTTTAATGTTAGATCGAGCCTTCGAAAAGATCCTCAAGAAAGAGTGGATGCAACCTGCAAGGGTGCATAAATTATCCAGGGTTCAGGAACAATTATATCGCTTCACAAACGTAAACAGATTTATTCCCGTACACCTCGAGTAGACTCAGCAGCTGCTTCCCTAGCGAGACATTCAATAATCCCCGTAGAGGGGGATGTGTATCCAAAGATGTGACAGACAGAGGAATAGATGCTGGGCTACGTAGGGTGTAGGAGGCCTGCTGAAACATGTTACGCATTTCTACAGCGTCTTCATATTTAGCAAGATCCATTTTAAAATGGAAAGAACCCTGATTTGTCAGAGTCCTCGGCTATGAAGCTAAGGAACAGCATTCAGCTATCAGTGGCCTTTCTAACAGATGCAACAATGGACACTTTTCTGTGGTCTGCAAGAGGCATGGCTTCTAGTGTAGTAGCACATAGGCGCTTATGGCTGTGTTCTTGGAGGGCAGACAGCCATGCGAAGAACTTGTTGGTGAATTCCCCTTACCAAGGTGGGAAGCTGTTTGGCGTTTCTCTGGGCCAGGTGCTCGCTGGCACATCAAACAAATAACAGAAAAGATCCCTCAGTCAATTGAATGTCTCACGTAACTTTTTTTTGTCCCTACAGAAGAGGAAATTCATAGTATTCCTCCAATAGTTACAATAGGAAAAGTTTTGGACTCTAAACCAGAGGCAGTCGAGGAGGAAGCGGACACTGGACTAGATCGGGCCGAGACGTACCAGCGAAACAGGCAAGTGCACAAGTCTGAGTCTTCAAAACATGACTCATGACTTCGCACTACCAGCAACGTCAGTTCAGTTGGGACTCACTGTTGGGGGGAGACTTCTTTTACACGCAGAGGTTTGGAAGGGGTCTGTCACCGACAGATGGGTTCTAGAGACCATAGAATTAGTCTACTCGATCGAGTTCTGGAAATCCCCTCAGGAACATTACCGCTTTTCTCCAGTATCCTCGAGGATCGGAAAGCATCGGGCCATGGTACAAGAAATAAAGAGACTGTCAGAGATAGCGGCTATACAGAGAGTGCCGGAGGACAAGATAGGCCAGGGACTGTACTCAGATTTGTTCCTAGTACAGAAAAAGATAGGCTCCTGGAGGGCAGTTTTAAATCTAAAGCGACTCAATGGATTCATAAAGGAATGCAAGTTTAAAATGGAGACGCTTGGAACGATCAGTGCAATGATCTCTCCAAAGGATTGGCTAGCATCGCTAGATTTAAAGGATGTATACCTACATGTAGCACCAGCCAGGGAAAGATATTCATAGCACAGCAGCGGCAGTTAAAAATACAAGAACTGCTCACCAGGGTGCTGAAGATACACAAGGCTCCTCTGAGCATGTTAGCTTCTCTTCAGGGTCTCTTCATCTCATGTATTCAGCACGAGCAGTGGGCCAGGTTACATCACCGTGCACTGCAGGACTTTCTATGGTCCTGGCAATGGGAAATCATGCAGAAGAAAGCAGCGTTCCTGTCTCTCCCTCAATATTTAAGGGATTCTTTCACATGGTGGCAGGATCCAAAGAGGTTCCAGAACGGTTGCCCTCTCCAGGAGCCAGAGAGATTAACAGTTACGGCAGATGCCAGTCTTCTAGGTTGGGTGCTCACCTCGAATCCAGATGTATCCATGGGTCTTGGTCAGAGAGGGACCAATGGCATTTGATGAACTGGAAAGAGCTCAGAGTGATTCACCTTGCGTTGAGGGGGTTTGCGTTGAGTCTCAGGGGCCACCATGTACTCGTGTTGACGGACAACACCGCTGTCTTAGCTTATATAAAGAACCAGGGAGGATCAAAGTCACCGTCCCTGCAGGCAGAAGCTTATCAGATGCTTTGCTGGGCAGAAGAGAATCTCTCATCTTTAGTGGCTCGTCATATCGAGGCAGAGTAATCATCTAGCAGATTATCTGAGTCGCCATCACATAGATTCAGGGGAATGGTCTCTGCACCCTCAGTCCTTCCAAGAGGATAGTGGATCTCTTTGGAGAACCAGAAATGGATCTATTTGTGATGCCAGGAAATGTGAAGGCATCGGAATTTATGACCAGAACATACCATCCAAAGGCTCAAGCATGTGATGCTCTGCAGCACCCATGGCTGAGGTGGACTCTATATGCTTTCCCTCTAATAGGCAGGGTGATTGCCAAGTGCAAGAAGGAACAAGCAAGGTTGATTCTAGTGGCCCCTTGTTGGCCAAGAAGGTATTGGTTTGCGGATCTACTCGCATTGCAGGACAAGCCACCCCTGTTGTCTCTTTCAGTACAAAAGAATCTCTTACAACAAGGTCCGATGATCTACCCACATCCAGACTTTCTGAAGCTGACGGCATGGTTCTTGAACGCCGGGCCATGAAACAGCTGGGTTATTCAGATGAGGTCATGACCACCTTATTGGCTGCTAGGAGGCCTTCCACTACAAGAATCTATCAGTGCACTTGGAGACTATTTCATCTCTGGTGTGAAAGACATGGGGTGGTTTCAAAGAAAGCCAAGGTGAAGTACGTTGTTTTTCCTGCAGGAAGGGCTGGATAAGGGTCTTCGGCACAGTACTTTAGCATGACAGGTGTCTGCTATAAATAATGACTTGAGCACTATATGAGGGTCCGCATTTCACGGAACCCACATGTACGAATATTTCTCAGAGCGGCTAGGCTACTGGCCTCTCCCATAATTCATAGATTCCCAACTTGGAACCTGAATCTTGTGCTCCGAGCTTTAACTGGCCCTCAATTTGAGCCTTTGGGGGACACGTCTACTTACTATTTATCGATTAAGGTAGTGTTTTTAATTGCAATCACTTCAGCACAACAAATTTCAGAGTTAGGGGGCCTTATCGATTGATTCAAGTTTGTGTGTTTTCAAAAACGAAACAGTTGTTTTAAGATTGGATCCTTCTTTTATGCCAAAATGTAATTTGGTATTCCATAGGCAACAGGAAATTGTTTTACCTTCGTTCTGTCCTAAACCAAAACATCCCCAAGAGCACAGTTAGCATTGTTTGGATGTCCGAAGGGCTTTGAAATATTACATAGATCGTACAAAGGGTTTTAGGAGAACATCAGCCTTGTTTGTGGGCTTCAGATCACGACAGCTGGGCAATAAGGCATCAAAAACTACTATAGCCCGGTGGATAACTAACTGTATAAAAGAGGCATATGTGGCCTCTGGTCTGTCTCCACCTTCTGGGATAGTGGCCCATTCCACAAGGGGAGCAGCCACCTCGAGGGCTTATGCAGCTAGGGCCTCTTATGAGGAGATTTGTAGGGCTGCTACGTGGTCTTCATTACATACGTTCACCAGGCACTATAAAATCAATGTCTGGGAGTCTGCAGATGCCACATTTGGCAGGCGGGTACTGCAAGGGGTGATGATTTGAGTTCCACTCAGGTATGACGGACACACTGCTTTGGGAATTCCCCAGGGTCCAGAATGTCAGCCCAGGAGAGAGCAATAGAAAGAGCAATTGCGTCACTCACCTTCATGATTTGCTTTTCTATTGTTCATGTCCTGGGCTGGCATTCATCCCTCCCATAGTATTCCTTAGAATGGATAAATAAATATATAATTTGTAATGTTTAATTAATTAGAAGGAATGGGAACATGTCATTCTTACTAGTAAGCTGATAGTTTTTCTTATTTGGTGTACGTATATTAGTCATTTATAGTGTTGCACTCTTGTAAGAATATTTAGTTATTTACATAGCTGAGATATCAACTGAAATTGTGGAGTCACGACCCCCAGTAGCATGCACACAGAGGAAAAATGATCAGATTCTGCCTCCTGGTGGACAGGCTGGAGATCGCTCCCCAGTGTCCGGAATGCCACCCCAGGACATGAACAATAGAAAAGCAATTCACGAAGGTGAGTGACCCAATTGCTCTTTCTGCATCAGAACCCATTCCAACACAGTTATGACTCTATTCACTAGGATAAAAGAGAGATCTCAGAGTAGTCTGTAGGAGGAGGATGCTCCTCCTACAGTTTAACACTACCTGTCAGAATTGTCATCCAGGGTTTCTATTGAATCTTGAGCCTGTTTCACACAGGTAAGTATTAGGGGTGAAACAGCAAGCGACAACAACAGCAACAGCTTTTTTTGGTCATTAATGGCCAATCCAACACCACCTTAATGACACGGCAACCTCTACCGAAGCAGCGGCATTGCTGCTGCTATCTGCTCAAGCATGTTGCCCTTTTCAGCCTTTTTAAAAACACTGGAGACTCTCGGGGACTTCCGGGAACTGTTGTAAACTTTCATGAACTGCCATAAAAATTTCAGAAACTGTCGTAAAATTCCGTTAACTGCCGTAAACCTCCATAAACTGTCGTAAACTTTATGGGGGAAATGTCATGAATTGTCAAAAATGTCGATAAAACTGACGTAACTGTCGTAAATTACTGTGAACTGTCATAAATGCCACTCAGTGCTGTAAACTGCCACAACTTCCGTAAACTACCATAAAACGCCGCAAACTGCCTTAAATTGCTATTGGTTGTTGTCAGACCAGTGGCAGACAAGCTGAAAAAGCGGCAGCACAAAGCAGAAAGGCAAACAGTGCAGTTGCTTCAGGCCTAGTAAGAATGCAAACATCTGAATTAAGCTAACATTCGAGCCCTTTTCTAGCTAGTTGCCATACAGCTCCTGGCTCATCTCAATGTCAGATTTATGGACCTGTTTCCATCTGGCTTTCATACTGGGTATGGCATCGAGACTGCACTTGTGGCTTTGGGTGATTACCTATGCCTGAAGATTGACAATGGGAATTCTACCCTGTTGATCTTGTTAGATCTTTCGACGGTCTTTTATACTGTTGATCACGAGTTGTTACTGACATAACTATGGAACCTGGCAGGGGTGTGTGAGACTGCTCTTGAGTGGTTCTGCTCCTTTCTGTTGGGGAGGTCCCAGAGAGTGGTGATGAGCGATTGCTTGTTGTCCTCTCTGAACTTCCTCTGGGGTCCCGCAGGGTTCTATCCTGTCTCCCTTCTTGTTCAATGTGTATCTGAGGTCGCTGGGTGAGGTCATTCGGAGGTTTGGGGTGATATAAAATCAATATGCTGACAATACTGAGCTCTACCTCTCTTTTTCATTTGACCAAGGTCCCACAATCTCAGTGCTTACCCAGTGCTTGGCTGCTGTTGGGAACTGGATGAGGATCAGCCAATTGAGGCTGAATCCAGACAAGACTGAGGTAATGATGCTTGGCCAGCCCTGTGACCTGGAAGGAGTTAGGACACCTCTTATTGATGGAGTCCTGCCCCCTCTGGTCAACCAGGTTTGCAGCCTGGGGGGGTCTTCTGGACCCCTGCTGTGCCTGGATTGTCAGGTGGTAGCAGTGGCCAGGAGTTCTTTTCAGAAACTCCATCTGGTGAAGAGGCTGTAGACTCTTCTTTCTAATTTGGATCTGTCCACCGTCATCCATGCTTTCATCACCTCGGGGCTAGATTATTGCAGTGCACTCTACGTGGGGCTGTCCTTGATGACTGTTTGGAAGCTGCAGCTGGTGCAGAATGGGGTGACTGACCGCCTTTTGGGGATAAGACGGCGTGAGCACATTACACCCGTGGTCCGAAGTCTGCGCTGGCTTTCTATAGCTTTCCGGGCACAATTCAAGGCACTGGTTTTGACCTTTAAAGTCCTAAACAGTCTGGGCCCCACATATCTGAAAAACTGCCTGTCCTACCATGCCGTGTTGCAACCCCTGCGATCGGTCGGGAGCACCTGCCTTTGGGTACCATCTCTTAGCCTTGCTCATATGACAAGGGCTCGCAGGGAGGCATTCTCAGTTGCTGTCCCAATGCTTTGGAATTCCCTTCCATGTAGATTTGTTTGAGCCCGAACCTGGGCATCTTCTGGAGGAAGTGTAAGATCTTTTTATTTCTAAAGGCATTTGCTGGGCAGGGATCATATGGGACTGAGGTGGTTTGGGGGGTTCACCCTGAGCTTTTGGGAGATGCGACATATAATTTTAAATAAATAAATACTTTTGTTTCTAGGGTCCTTTTTACACGGGCTGCAGCACGTGTGTGTGTGTGGGGGGGCGGTGTGTGCTGCAGTCCATGTGCGGTGGGGGGGGAGGTGTAGATGGGCGCAGACCCATCTACACCCACCTCCACCCATCAACATGCACGGAGTAACCGCCATTTTCGCCAGTTTCTCTGTGCATGGGGCATAGCTGTAGGTGGGTGTGCATGCGTGTGCGTGGGAGCGCGCATGCATGCACTCCAACAGTGGAATTTACACGACACTCACCCACGTATGAACACCCAGATTCCTGGGTGCTCATGCATATGTACCGTTTAAGTTCAAATCATTCAGTGCTATATGCTGTGCTTTGGCTGTTACAACTTTGTTACTTTGTAACACCCAAAAGAGCTCAACTAGCATGTGCTTGAAATGGCAAAGTATGTTCTGCTTTTTAATTGTATGGTTAAATGTTAAATCTTATCCAAAGGATTTCTTATTTTCTTATGTCTGGACTAATGAAGATTCATTAGAAAGGAACATATGCACTTTTACTGGCTCTTAATATGTTTTAATTTTTCATATTTTATTTATTCAGTTTCCTTCAATTTGCTGAAATGCTACTGAACTTAATCCAGAAGAAGAAGTGTTCTTCTTTTGTTTCTTTACTGCAGTATTTAAGAGAGCTGGTTTGTGTACCATTAACCACCCAGAGATACTAATTATTTCTACTCTTGCTCCTCCTTTAGGGAATGTATATCAAATCAACATATGATGGGCTACATGTAATCACTGGAACTACAGAAAATGTAAGCTTCTTTATTCCAATTAGATGTATATCACCTGCCTATAATTGACAATTGAATATGTATTGACAATATAACCACTACTAGGTTTTGTTTTAAATAACGTAAATAATCATGATTAAATTTTGTTTAGTAGCCTTACCTATATAGAAATATATTATTCAAATAAAAGATGTAAATCCTTTAAAATATTGTACTTTTTACTGTTTTTCCTTTTAAAAGGATTAATCCGGTTATCTACCTTAGATTCAAAAGGAATGTTTTCCTTAAATTCAGTATGTTAAGGAAATGAATGATCTCAGAATGTACCATGCACCTACAGCTTCTGGACTTTGGTAAATTAAAAATTTGGTGAAATAGGGTGTGGTCAAGTTACATTACAGGTCAGAACCAGGGAAGCAGTTAGCACATGAGTCAACTGGTTCGTGTAGGTGAACGGCATGGTTGAATCATAGCACAGGTCAGAACCAGGCAGACAGTTAGCATAGGTACCAACTGATGGGTATAGGTGAGCAGGGAGGAAAAGGAGGCAGCAGGGGTGAAAGGACAAGGCAAGGAAGGCTTAGCCAGACGAGTGTGTTGGTAAGCCACAGTCTGCTAGGCAGTGTCGGCTTGTAAGGAAAAGGGGAGGAAGTGCTCAGGGTTCCTGTCCCACTCTGGGGCACCTGGGGCTGACTGTGATTGGCTGAGGGTACAGTCTCCATGGTAGAGGGGCAGGCACTACATCAGGTTTGGTGCTTGTGTAGTCAGTGGAGGCCTCCTTAGCTGGAGCAGGTGCTATCTGCAGCCAAGTGCTGTTGTGGCCTGAGGATTCCTCGTCAGCAGGGGCTACCTGTGGGCCTGTGCTGCTGTGGCCTGAGGATTCCGCGCCAGCAGGGGCTACCTGCATCTACCTAAGCATGTGAGAAAGTTTTCAAATGTGAATAATCCCATCCAAAACATTAGAACCTTTCATATCTGAAGTTGCACACATAGCTAACTCTTTGTATGATTTGGATATAAATATGCACATATAATTTAAGCCTGTGCCCTAATGTTGAAAAGGAAGAAGGTAACAAATTTTCTGCAGGCTGATCATTTTAAATGGTGACTTATTCTCTCTATAGTAGTTTGTGAGGGCTAGTAGAGTTGATGTATGCTTACTGTAGCGTATATCTATGATTGAAGTTTTACTTTTGTATGCTGGGCCAGATGAAAACTGTGTCTTTATATTTTAGTTTTGCTGCAAGTCTCTGGTTACAAATTGCTTGCCTAATCCCCCCCAACCCCTCAGCTGCCTGTTTAAAAAGAAAGTCTAATCTATGGACTGGGAGGTAGGGAAGGGAATCCCAGCTCAAATCTTGCCTTAGCCAGAAACCTACTGGGTGATCTTGGGCCAGTCACAATATTCTCTCAGCCTAACCAACCAACGGAGTTGTTGTGAGGATTAAAAGGTGTACTTATTAGTTATATGTAAAGATCTCATAGTGCCATGGCGGGGGCATTATATAAAAATAAATATTGTTATTATACTTAAGTAGTTCTGCTACAGCACAATATGGCCATCTTGTAGTAATTTCATCTTCAGTTCCCCTCCACCACCTTTTTAATGATGTGGTAGAACTTGCTAATATCACATTCAAGTGGAGGGTTCTGATCCAAAGCCCATTGAAGTTGATGGAATGACTCTCATTGCTTTAAATGGGCTTTAAATCAGATCCATGGAGGCTAATACTCCTCCCCTTAACTCAGCAATATAAAAAGGTACGGAATTCTGAAAATGAGGTTATAAGACTACTATTGGATAGGTGACATGGGCCACTTTCAGAATATTTTCCAGGACTGTTCTAAGTTCCCAATCCTCCCCTGGCTACCTGTGGGCCTGTGCGGCCTTGACCTGAGGATCCTTCATCAGCAGGGGCTACCTGTGGGCCTGTGCTGTTGTGGCCTCAGGATCCCTCAGCTGCAGGGCTCCTTGTGGGTGGGTGCTGTTGTGGCGTGAGGATCTCTTGTCTGCAGGGACTACCTGTGGACCTGTGCTGCTGTGGGTGACAATAGGTTAGCTAACAAAGAAGGTCCTGATGATTTTTTCTGGCATTCATGGTGCTGATTTCCAAGTTCAGATTTTTACCTATAAAATAAATAAATAAATAAAAAGAAAACCAAAGAGAAATATTCAGGAGTATTTAATATGATGCTAAATACTTCTGTAGCCTGATCTATGAACCTTCTAAGAGAATTTCTAACTCTGTGTAATGCAGCAGCTTCAATTCACACATTAATTTAGTTGCTTGAGATTTAATCAATCAAATCTGCTTGTGTAATGCTAATTTTGTATAGAAATGTTACATAGCTAAAGAACAAAATGATATTAAAAGAATGTTGATGTAATATATTGGTAGTGCAATCCACAAGAGCAAGGAAAATTATATTTTAACATTTAATCTTTTAATGCTTAGTCATAATGAAAATCTGGGAAAATGTCACAGTTGGTGCATTGCTTTGTTTAGGTAATGGAGATGTACATTTAATTGCTTGTGGATTTTACCCCAAACATTAAGGTTCTTTTACTGAAGATTGTTTCAGTAAGCTTAGCCTGTAAATCTCAAATAACGAAGTGGCGTAACAGACACGGGTTGAAAAAAGGGGTCTGGAGCTGGCTGGAGTTTGTGGTCACTCTCTGGAGCTTCCATGCAGCTGCCACTTCTTGGTTTGAGTGAGCCACCTGAACAAATGGCCCAATTCCATTCCATTTCCATTTTAATGTATATCCCGCACTCTCCTGCCAAAGGCACTTGAGGCGGCTAACAACAAATGAAATACAAAACATTGCAAAACATAAATCCACAGAATCCAATTTCAAAACATAAATCCCACAAATACAATCCCATACTAATAATTCAATGAACACAATTCAATACTTCCCTTTTTTACAAACCTCCTCCCTCACCACATCTTACTACATTCCAATAATTAATTCCCTTCACTCTCCCACCACCCCCCTACCCTGCTGCCACCAGGGAAAGGGCCCTCCACTCATCTCTCCTGCTGCTCTCACCAGGGGAGGAAAAATTCCTTCCAACAATTTAAACTCATAATACAAAATACATATTATAATTAACTATCTCACAGCCAGGGCCACAATGCCCTACATTGTAACTTAATAATCTTATACATTATACAGCGAATACCACCCCCCTCCTATTTGTCAATGCCGCGCTACACCCACCACCGAGATCTGGTCACCCGCTAGACTGTTCTAGCCGCTGCTCCCAGGACTCCGTGGGAGTCCTGAACATGTGCAGAGGCTGCTCACACCCAATAGACAAGGGTAGCCACGTGGTTACACAGTGGCCCACCCCAACAGATGGGGGGGAGCCACGGGGAAGTGTGGTACTCTGGGTTGGCCCACACAGTATCATCAGCCAGCCCCATGGCGGTTGGGTGGTAAACATGTGGTGGGCATGTAATAGGTGGGCCCAGTGCCCGGAGGTGCTGCTGGCTATTCTGTGCTGCCGTCTCATGTTACCACATCCATGGTGTTATATCCTGACCTTGCGGAGGTCAATGATGGTTTACATTTCATCCTCTGCTTCAGCTTCTTTTAGTTATCGCTTGTTTAGAGTTGGGAGCATACCTCTCAACTGCCCCGGATTGGGTGGGACAGCACAGTATGCAACTATTTTAAGCTGCTGTCCTGTCTGCCCAGCACTTAAAATGTCCCGATTCTAACTCTTCGCGTGCACGGCCCAGAACCGGCCTGGATGAGCTCCCTCCCCTCTGACTCAGAGTCATCTCCAGACTCTGAGAGTGCAGCCAACTCTATGCCTGCTTCTCCATACTGTGCCGCTGCCACCACTGTGCACCAATTGCACTGCATAAGAAGTCATCAGAGGTGACTTCTGGGTGGCAGCCTCTGTGCGCAGCACAGGCACTGATGCAGGCATGCTGCAGCAGGTAGCGCTACTGCTGGGGCGGGCCAGCTTTGGACTCAGCACTGCTGCTCAGTGCAGAGTAAAATCTTCATTGCTCCCATCTTGCTGGGGACTTGCCTGAGGCCACAGCATGTACCATCCATGAAGAGAGGAGACTCTGGGGCTCCTCCCAGCCGCAAGCGAGAAGCTGCCAGTGCCTGCCCATCCCATCCAATCCATGTCTGCTGCTTCTCCTCAAGCTGACTGCAAGCTCTCAAAACCAGAGGAGGAGACAAGTTGAGGGGGAGGGAGGGTGGCTCACTCCCATACATGCGAGGGACTGGGAGCTACTTGCCCAGCCCCCACAGCCCCCCAAGAGAGCAAGTGACAGTCCCTTACTTGAAGGCAGACGCTTTTCCTGCTGAGCCTACTCAGCGGAACTTACAAAAGTAAGTGCTGCTTTAATTTAATTTTAATTTTTAATTCCAAGTTTATTCATGGACCAGATTTTATTGGGGTTGATATGGGACCCTGTGCAGTCACATAGTTTGCACTATTTGGATCTGGCCCTGACTGAGGTCAGTGGAACTTTGGGGGGGCTCAGGCAGCTGTTGTGATGGGAATTCTCTCCTCTTGGACTTTGTGGGGGCTGTTGTGATGTGAATAAATGTTCACATGCATAAATAACTATGTGAGAGTGCATAAATAACTTTCTATAATGTTAATGTACTTTTTTCCCAATTAAATTTTGAGGATTCTCATTTCAGAGTCAAATGTATATAGTATGTCAGAGTGCAAATTTACATAAACACATACAAATTAGCATATGCAAATTATGTCCCTCTGTCCGTCTTTCTGAGTGTTGCTGTCCCTCTTTGCCGAGTCCAGGGGTTGAGAGGTATGGTTGGGAGTATGATTGATTAGGGCAAAATTGCAGATGAGTGTTTGTTAAAACGCAGGATTTAGGAACTTATTAATATTGACCACTTCTCTTAAGCCCAATAAAAAAAAAAAACTGAAGAAAATCCATTGAAAAAATGGCTTATTGTTGAACTAAAATCTTCCTTTGCAGGGCATCCAAAAGAATAATGAATTACAGTGAATGATATAAGTATCATAATAGAATTAGCATGTACTTTGTTGCTGAAATAGAATGGGCATGGCAATTTATTCTAAATTGGTTCTTATATTCATTTATTAGGAGACTAGAGTAATATGGTCATTTGCCTTTCTTTTTTGAACAATCTTAAATGCCAAAGTAATGAAAATCTTTTGACATAAATTGTTATTTAAGACCTAGTAATTCCACTCTGTTCCTCATAATAATGGCTACATTTAAGAATGAAATGTGGAATCTGCCAAAAACCGGTCTGTTTTAAAGTAGCAATTTGATAGTACAGTTTTCTTTGTATATTGTGATAAAACCTTTGCAAAGCAAATTAACATCCTCCCACTTTGTGTATCTTCAAGAGCTAATTAGCGTATAATTTTAGGATTCTAATTCACTCAAATATAAGCATTATTTAAAAGGTTTTAGCTTAACAATACTTTTTCACAATTCCCGTATCTTACAAGGACATTTAGAAATAAATATATCATTACCTATGTTGCAAGTAAACTTATAACAGTTGTCCCCTTGGCCCTATCCCTTCCCACCTCCTAGCTACTATCTCCTCTGCTGTTAGCCCCTCCCTACTGTACATATCAACCTCTTCCTCTCTACTGACTCCTTTCCTTCTGTCAGGCCCGGCCTTAGCCTAAGCAGGGCTCAGGGCGGGGAAGAAATGTGGACCCCCATATCTGGCGGCTGGCGGGCCTAGGGGCGCTTCCTGGCTCAGGGGGAACTCTCTGCCTGGGCCTGGGGGCAGCATGCTACTCGGGCCTGGGCTCAGGGATGGGCAGAGGGGCACTCCCCTTCCCCTCTGCCATCCCCAAGCCTGAGCAGCCATTCGGATTCCGAATCAGATCACTTACCTCATCCGCTACCGCCATTGGCATTGTTGCCGCCACCTCCAGCCTGGGCCCCGCACCGGGCTTGGAGCTTCAGGCAGGGCGGGTGCCGCAGCAGCAGATTAAATCTGCCGCCACACTGCCTGCCGCCACACAACGTTCCGCTCCATCCCCCGCTGCCTGTAACAGACAGTCTCAGCAAGTGGAAATGAGGGAGAGAGAGAGGCAGAGGCCCCGCCTCTCCCTCATTTCCCCTGGCTGAAACAGCCAGGCAGCGGAGGGGGCCAGCAACAGAGGCCCTGCCTCTCCCTCACTTCATGGGCACCCCCCCCACTTGTCAGTCTGTTGGCCAGGGGAAATGAGGGAGAGGCGGGGCCTCTGCCTCTCCCTTGTTTCCCCTGACCGAGGCCCAAGAGTGTGACAAGCAGTGGAGGGGGGAGAGGCAGGGCCTCTGCCTCTCCCTCCTGCAGCCCTCCCGGCCAACCCGAATTTTTTTTATTTATTTTTTAAAATCAAACCCAAACCCTCCTGTGGGCCTCCCCCTCCCCCCGAGCGCGGGGCCCTGGGCAGTTGCCCCGTGGTAAGGCCGGCCCTGCCTTCTGTCTTCAACCACGCCACTGTCTTCCCTATCCTCAAAAAATCCACTCTCCCTTCCAGTTATCACCTGATCTCACTCCTCTTCACTTCCAAGCTCCTTCAACATGCCATGCATGCAGCTGTATTGACTTCCTTTCATCTAATTCCTCCCTTGACCCCCCCTTTACTAAAATCACCAGTGACCTCCTCATTGCCAAGTCTTAAGGGTCTCTGTTCTAGGGCTGGTTCGAATAGGCTATTCTGATTTTGTAGTCTTTCCCACAAAATCAGAATGACTTATTAATATTCTGGTCAAAATTCCATTTGAAATAATATTTTAGTTGGAATTCTAACAGGACCATTTTGTGAATACGTAAAATGGCTACTGCGCTTCTCTGCATGCGAAAAATGGCACCAGTGGTACAGTGCATGTGCAAACAGCCTGGTAACAGGGGGGTCTGATTATTAGGGGTGTTGTTACAATACCATTCTCATGGTCAGATCGTTATCTTCTGAAGACCCAGATCTCGGCTCTCCGAGGCCCTTGTCGCAGTAGTGGACTGGTTCGGTTTTTCCACCCTGGAGACTAATGGATCCAGTTGGTTTCCAGAGCTCTCTCGGGGATATGCCTATTGACCTTGATGGCTATTCTGTCAATGACCTGATCGCCTTATGGAATAACATCTTGACCATGGCCATCGACATGGTTGCACCCAGGCGTCCTCTCCCACTGCCTCAACAGTGCAGTTCCCCCTGGTAGACAGAGGGCCTGAGGCAGTTGAAGTGGGAAGGTAGTCTGCTAGCGTGCAGGTGGAGCTCAACTGGCGCTGAAGCTGACCAACTCTTCTACGTAGTCCCCATGCCATACCCAGGATGAAAGTCTGACTGAAATGGGTCCAGGAATACAGTAGCATTGAGATAAGCCTGGAGCTGTCGGGCAACCACCCATTCAATAACCTCCCCTAAAAAGGGAAGGTTAGAAACAGGCCAATAGCTGGCCGGGGAGTCAGCATCCAAAGATAGTTTCTTAATCAGGGGCCAGACAACCACAGCTTTAAGAGCATCTGACACCCGATGCTCCCAAAGGGCGGAGTTGACAACCCCAACCAGGAATGCTCCAATGTCTCCTGTCTGTCTTTCACCAGCCAGAACAGGCAAGCATCTAATTCACAACTGGTTACCCACATCTCTCCAAGCACGTCCTTCTCATCGGTGAATGATACCCAGGGCCCCAATTGAAACGCAGCACTGTGATTTGTGGTTTTCCCGCAGAAATCTCTTCCTGGCATGGAGTTTCCTCCCCCCCACAGAATTTCCCTTCAGATGTGCCAGCCAATCAGTGGCTTACATGCACTGCTGATTGGCTCAGAAATTCTGTACAGTGGAGGAGATTCATGCCTAAAAGAGATTCCCTGGGAAGCACATGGAGTCACCAGCAAGCTGGGGAGGAGAAGATGGGGGAATCCTTGGGGTGAGAGGGTGTGAGACAACCGCCGTGAGTCTCGCCCATCCAACGGAGAGACAGTGGAGCAGCCACAACAGCACAGCTCGAGCTGGGCCAGAGATGTGGACTGACTATGTCATCTGGCTGCACCTGCCCTGTGAGGGACTCACCCAGGACTCACGCTGCCACCGGGTGAGTTGGAATGGAATTACCCAAGTTGTGGTGAATATGAGCAATTTTGTCTGCAAAATAATTAATAAAAATGTCACAGCAAGCAGTAGATGACTCCATTTCCTGGCAGAGGCAGACCAGATTAACCAGGCTTCTCACCTCCTGGAACAGCTCTACTGGACAATACTTTGCAGATGCTACGATAGTGGAGAAGAAAGCCTTTGCCACCATCACAGCCACAGCATAGTCCTTCAAAAACAATCTATGCAGCAGTCAATTGGCTTCAACATGAGTTGAGCGTCACCTGCACTCCAACTGCCTGCCTTCCTGCTTTTACCGCTTCAGGTCCTCCATATACCAGGGGGACCTGCACTGCTGCAGCAGTAGGAGCGAACGCCAGGGTGCAACCATGTTGATGGCTATGGTCAAGATGTCATTCCACAAAGTGACAAAGTCACTGACAGAGTAGCTGCTAAGGTCAGTAGTTAAATCCCCCAGAGAGTTCCAGGAACAAATTGGATCCATTAATCTCTGGGGGACAGAACAACCTAACAGGTCCACCACCCTGACGACAGCACAGGAGGGCTGGAATCTGAGCTTTCAGAAAATAATGATAAAACCATGACAACGGTGTTGTAACACACATCCCCCCACCCCATTAATCAGAATCCCTGTTTCCAGTCTGGTGCAAAACATCAAATCCAATGTGTGTCCCGCCTCGTGTGTTGGGCCACATATTATCTGGGATAAGTCTGTGGTTTCCATGCTGGCCATGAATGCCTGCTCTGCCCTGAAAGGCCAGCTTCAGTGTTACGTTGAAATCACCCAAGACAATACATCTGTGTGACTTCAATATCACCTCTGAGATCAGCTCAGCTAGAATAGTGAGGGAATCAGCTGTGCAGCAGGTTGGTTGGTACACCAAGAGTATTTCCACTCCAGGGCCAGCCCCAGGCATGTGCCACATGTGCGACTGCACATGGCCCCGCCACCAGCTGGGGCCCCGCACTTGCCTGGCTGGGCAGCAGGCTGCAGTCAGCTTCTCCCCCAGAAAGTGATTCTTCCTCCCCTCACTGGCTCCAGACCCCATCCCTCACCTGTCTCTGCCTTCTAGTAGTGCTGCAGCGCCAGCAGCGGGGACACTGGATCGGACTGGGAGATAAGGCTGTTTACAAACAGCTCCTCCCCGTGCTGATCAGAAGGTTGCTACCTTGTAAAGAAGGTTCTTTGAGATGGCCCCCTACATTCTCACAACTGGGTTGTGTGCGCTCACCCTGTTCAAATAATAGACCACATGATGGTCTTGAGCTCCTCTGTTATAAAAAGAACCCTCTCCCTCTGAATGACAGTTCCTTTCAACCCTTTCTAGAAATATAAGAAAAGAATTCCATGCGGGGCTGGAAGGGTGGGTGTTGTGAGAATGTTCGGAGCCATCTCAAAGAACCTTGTTTGCAAGGTAGCAACCTTCTGTTCTTCTTCGAGTGGCTCCTCACATGATATTTTTACATGGCTCCGCCGGGTGGGGAGTCCGTGGGCGCGCCAGTGCATGGATGGGGCATGCACACAGCTGCACACACATCCCCACTCACCCACCACTCATCCACACCCACATAGTAACCACCATTTCCCCCGGTTGCTCCGTGCGTGGGGATGAGTGGGGGGGTGAGTGGGGATGCGTGTTAGGCGAGCGCGCACGCACCCCCACTCACCATGGGCGCGTGCACCACGTCATTCACATGGGGTTCCCCCACCCATGAACACACAGAAATCTGCGTGTTTATGGCTGGGAGGAGAGACCCGTGTAAAAAGGGCCACATTCTCACAACTGTCTTACTTATACTATCTTAGGTAGGAATTTAGGATGTAAAGCAATATCTATTCTGTCTTGGAAAATAAATCTGCAAATATGGTTCTGAGATTATTATGGCTGCTATTTCACTAACTCTTCTTAATGAAGTTATTGCTAACAGGAATACTGTCTTTAAACCCGCACCCCATAACCAGTTCATTTGCACCCCCATATAATCAATTCACGCTGCCCCGTGGGCACAAATTAAATGGTTATGGGTGGGGGCAGCGTGAATAGATTATATGGGGGCGGGGGCAGAAATGAACTGGTTATGGGGTGGGGGCAGCATGAACTGATTATGGGGGCACAACTGAACTGGTTATATGTCTCTTTTCATGGCATAATGCGCTTAATAAGCTAGCTGCATTTTGGGTGTCTTGTGTGTGTGATAGCAGCACCTCTGGACCGGTCACACCGCATGCGTGCACAAGGCACAGGCGGCACCGGCAGCAAGAAGCAACAGGCCCTGGAGGCCAGACTGGCCAAGCTCACCCCCTGGCCCCTCCTCCAGTAAGGCAGTGGACGCAGTCAGTCTCTCTGTGCCTGCCTCACTGCCCGCTTGGCTGCCCCTGCAGTGGAACCACTCCTGGGGAGTGGTGGTAGACACTCGGCTGGGGAGGGGGGGAAGCATTAGGAGGCCATGTTTCTCCATGGTTGCTCGGAGAGGTGGAGAATGGGAATCCTTCCTGTCCAGAGGGAGTAAGTTTTATGTAAATGTATAAATTTGCATAATTAGGTGGTGCCTAATTATGCAAATTAGGCCCTGCCCCAAGACTTCGCACATGGCCTCACAAACCCTGGGGCCGGCCCTGCTCCACTCTATCCCCATCAAATGCAACACAAGGATAACACGCTCTGTATCAGATGAGTCAGGCACTAGATACCTCTGAAAGGCCACAGTGTCTTTACAGAGCATAGCCACTCCACCCCCCACAGCCTCCAAGCCTAGTCTGATGCTGCACAGACTACCCAGCTGGCACCATTGGGAACAGGCACCAGATGCTTCATCCAGACAGGTTTCTGTAATGCATATGAGGTTGACGGCCTCATCCTGAATTAGATCATGGATGGTAGAAGTTTTATTTGCCACCAACCTTAAATTAAGTAGCATCAGTGTCAGATCAGGGGCCCTACTGACCTTAGCCCCCAAATATCCCGAGGTGGGGGGAGTGGGACAAGGGAACAGGAACTAAGTACCTCTCCTGATAGTCCTGATGGTCTGGCCTCCCTCCCCTGCTGTATCTCCTCATGCCCAAAATGACCCCAATAGCTGCCTGCTTCTCCCTCCTACAAGGCCCCACTCCTCTGACTCCTATTTGTCAATCCCCACAAAGATGGCAATAATTAAGGGGCCCAAAGGGCCTGGGGGAATGGAGAGCCAGAGTGGGTTCTTCGAGCCAAGCACATCACTCCCCCCGCTCCCTTCCCTCGTGCCTGTACCCCCTCTCACAGGGAAATCAGGGCATTCCCACCCCAACTCTTCCCCCCACCTCATGCCTGGGATAGGCCTGTGGTTGCCACGGTGGTGCCATGTAGTTGCCCTCACAAGGGGGCTATGGTATTCCCCTCCTACTGCCTCCCCATGCCTCTCAAAGGGTCCCTCCCACTGCCTTCCCCCCCCTTACCAGAGGCCAGGCACTCCCTCCCACCCTGGACTCCCCCTACCTATGATTGTTCCTGTCCCACAGGGGGGTTCATAGCAAAATCCTTTCCCCTCCCAACCCTGCCCCTATACCCCCCCACATCCTAATCAACCTAAAAACAATTTAAAACAGCCTTTAAAAAAAGTAAAACAACAAGCAAACAGCCAGAAGGAACAAAGAGGGAAAGGATGAGACATATTGATTAATAGTTTTAAAAGCAGACCAGTATTCCTTGTGCATGCCAGAAATAATTCTTATTTCCTCTTGTCTGGATTCAAGTTAAAGCAAGCTTGACAACTGTCTTGGAAGCATAGTTTAAAAAAAAAAAAAAAGGTCTATTTTTATTTTATTTATTTTATTTTTATTTATTTTCACTCAATTTCTTGGCCACCCCCTCCTGCTATAGCAGCTTGGTGTGGCTCACAACATATTAAAACTATATACAAATACAATACAAAATATCAATTAAAAACGCAATACAAATGGCAGTATAAAATCCACAGTAAAAAGCCCCTCCCACCACCCGACCCTCCACCTATCAATCACTTAGGATAGACTGATAATCTTTGGTGAAGTATTAAAAGAGTTAATAAGTTTGAAAAAACAGTTCTTGCAAATTTCACAGGATGGTCAGGGAGAACGCTCCAAAGGCTCATTTGGGACTGCAAGAGGGCTCAAGGCACATAAACATAAGTAGTGCATAAAGCAGAGCAGGCAACACCCTGCAACCCCACCCATTGTCTGTGAGTTCCTTGATTTAATCTGTAAAACAAAGGGTTTGGGGGCAACAGGACATTTAGTGCAATTACATCCTCATTGAAGTCAATGGCTCAGCTCCCATAGACTTATGGAGACTGCTCTTAGGCCATTTTCACCTGGGCCATGGTGGGTGGGGGGATGGGTGGGCAGTGCAGTTCATGGGGGTGCGTGGGAACGCACCCCCACCCACCTCCACCCATTTCTACGCACGAAGCATCAGGCATTGGTGCCCGTTGCTCCGTGCGTTGGTTATGTGTGGAGCGCGGGAGCACGTACCCTCACCCACTGCCCACAGTGTTCCCATGGTGCTCACCCTTCCCCCACGCACCCGCTGTGGAGTTCGCACGTGTGCGAGGGGAGGCACCCATGTGAAAAGGGCATTAGTCCCAGAATCTTTATTCCTTTGGGGAATAAATTGCAGGTTTCAGAATATAACTCTTTCCCAGAGAGAAATCCTGATCACCTCCAGGAACAGGAAGCTCTGAAACACTTCCAGGGTCTAATACCCAGTCTTAGCTTAAAGGGTGACTTTTATAAAACACACACACACACACACACACACACACCTCATTCAGCCTTAGAATCACTGAGTTGGAAGCGACCATGAGGGTCATTGAATCCAGCCCCCTGTTTGGTACAGGGGTACACACACCCCTCCCGCACCTTGCATGCACCCAGAGCACAGAGCATATATTGAGACATACTAAAACGAATAAGGACTGCCCATTGGAAACAATAGATGCAACATGAATGTCAATTGGAAATAATGGAGCTCTGTGAATGACAGTAGCCCTTACTGGGCACTAATGCAATACAATGGCAGTATCTTTTATTGGACCTACTATAGTTGTGGAGTTTTAAAACTTCCAGACCTCACAGGGTCCTTTGTCAGACAAATCAGCTTATATCAACCTTTGCAGTCAGGCGGCTGATCTAGCTGCCTCCTAAGTCAGTTTTTGAAAAACAACGTTTGATACATTATGTCATATACTGAAACGTGTATCAATGTGTGCATGATACAGTGAATCATTAGATGACAATGTATTGATTACTGGTTGGGATATATATAATAATAAAGTTTTTATTGCTTAGCCGTGGCTATTGCAAACAACAAATAGGTTGGGATATGGCTGAGTCCAGCCTCCAACTACCCCAGCCCTCCTTCCTTGTGGTTTATCTGGCTTCAGAAGCGAGTTTTCTCCTCAGACAGTTGGATGGCAGCATCATTGTTTCTATGGGCATTTTCACACAAAACACTCTCCATCCACTACCCAGCCACCCACTATCCATGTTGCAGGGCTGCAGTGTTACCCTGTGGGTGCCCTGTAACATGTATGGTGGGTGGTGGGTGGGTGGGTGGAGAGTGTCTTGTGTGAATACGCCCCAAGTAGCAGAGATTCTCTGTGGTCTCAGGAGAAGTTCCTTATTACTATGCAGGCTAAGTTCTGGGGGAGGGGGACAGGAAGGCTATTGTATATTAAAATTTAACATTCTAGTCCTCGCATCTAAAAAAGCTTGGAAATTTTCTTAACCAACAAAACTTTCCATTTACAAAAACATTAAATGCAGGATCGTTTCTTAAAAAAAATCCTTTCATTTAAAAAACTACATTATTAACACAACTATTTAACAATATGCACTATGACAAAATTTACAATCCCAAAAGTATGGAAATTAAATTCTTCTTCGAGGATCTCCACGATTCTCACTGATGGGATCGGTTTCCTGCTTCGCAGGCACCGGAAACCACCTAGTTAGCAGTTTCCAGGCAGAGTAGAGCCTGGAAAAGACTAGAACAAGGTGAAGGCTCCCCCCCTCCCCCCCATCCCGGAGAAAGCATGGGCTCCAAGTAGCACGAGAGCGGGACAGGATAAGAAGGGGAGGGGGAGCCCTCACCGCCTCAGTTTCTTCCAACCGCGTTACGCTTGGAACACCTCCATTCTTACTCCTAAAAAGAAGAAAAAAAGAGTGAGTTAGTGTAAAAAAAAAAAAAAAAGAGAGAAAAAAATATAGTAGTAGAAAAAGGGTACTAGTCCCCTCCTTAGGGACTTGCCCCGAGCGATCGCCACTTTGCGGCACGCTATACCCAAACTACCGGGCTTCAAGAGATGCAGCTCGTGCCCGGCTACTCTCTCCGTCAGTGACCCGCTTGGCTTGACCCGAGAGCTGCTTGGTGTGCCTTGGAGAGGGGCACAACACTCGAGTCTGTAAACTCTGTGCAGGCCCCACAGCCAGGACTAGGAGAGCGCGGGCGCTCCACCTGCAGGCTATACTAACCAGCCAATCTCTTCAGGGTGGTGAAGAGGGGCCTCTCAGGCTCCCCACCCGCGATACTATGAACACGGAGTCGCAGTCCTTGACCGCTCCCGCTCCAACCACAGCCCTGGCACCTACCCACCAAAAGAGCATCATAAGAAACATGGCAAACAGAAGAAAAAGAAGAAATGCTCTACGAGCCTAGAGACGGTACGAGCCCCGCGCCCTTTGGATCGGGAACAAGTCTCTCCGAGCGTTTGGTGGAACCAGGAGCGTTTGGTGGAACCAGTGGTACCTTCCGTACTGACATACACGGCACCGGCCCCCACACTGGTGGAAGCACCGCCAGTGCTGCAGGGTACCACACCGACGCCCACTGCGTCTAAGATGATACTGGTACCGGCTGACTTGTCTGCACCCCAGAATAGGGTGCCGACTCCTCTGGTACCACGACCTTCGGTGCCGATACCTGGAGCCCTAGCAAATCTCCCGATGTTCGAGCACCTGCAACACGGGACAGATTCCCGTTCTCCGTCACGGAACTGCCAGCACGACTGGTCCCACTCCCGTACCTCACCCTACCGGGAGGCTAGGAAACAGATCAGCCCCTCCAGCTCAATTTGGGATAGAGACTTGAGAAGGCGCGGAAGAAAACCCTGCTCCCGTTCTCCCTGCTGTTGCTGCTCCTATGGGGACACTAGATACCGCCGGTACCAATATCACGAGGCGCACCGGTACCGCTCTCGCAGCAGATCTCAGTACTGGGCACTGCTGGATCCCATGACACCACAGGCCACTTGTTACCACGCGACCGAGACAAGTGCAGCGCTAACATCGTCAAGGGCACTGCATGTACTGCCGGTACCACCCAGGGTACCACCCTCGGCAACCCTATCCAGACCTCCACCAGACCCACAAGCTGAACGGGAACGAGCTCCGACTCAGGAGGCTTCACATTCGGTACTGCCGGAACTGCATCCTGCACAAGAGAGAATGCAGCTGCCTCTACCATTGGTACCACCGACACCGATACTTCCTGCAATTCTACAGGAATCACGGTCAGACCACCCATCCGGATTTGAGTTTTTGAACTCTGTAGTGGGCCAACCCACTCACTATGGCCTCTCCCTTCAACTCCCTGAGGCAGATGCCCTATTGGAGGATTCCGAACCATCCTCCTCCTCTACCTCCTCCCCAGAGGAGGATCAGAATATATCTCCCCCACTGCCCAATGCTATATCGGACCCTAACTTTATGTTAGCTACTGAGGATGCCAAGGCTTTTCAGGGCACGTTGAAACGTCTTACCGCAGCCCTACCCAAACTTCCCTCCAAAGTGGTGAGGAAGACTCAATCTGGCCCAGTATTTGGCATCTTAGGGATGGGGGAACCAGGCCATGTTATGCTCCCCATGTTCGAGCAATTTATGGAGCCCTCCAAGGCAGTCTGGTACAAACCCTCTTCTGCCCCCGCTACCAACAAACTAGTGGACTCCCTGTATGCTATTCGAAAGGAAGGGGCCTCTATGTTTTACAAACACCCTGCCCCCAACTCCCTAGTGATTGCAGCGGCCTCACTTAGATCTAAATCTGGGGGCATCCAGACCTCTCCTGTGGACAGAGAAGGTAGGCGTCTCGACGTAGTTGGTAGAAAGATCTTCTCCTCCGAGACGCTCTCCCTTAGGGTCTCCAATTACGATTCAGTCATGTGTGGGTACCAACACTGGCTCTGGTCCCAGCTGGGTAGAGCTACCGACCCTAGTCAGGTCGCGGCTCTACAGAGGGAGGGCATGCAGATAGCCCAATTTCAATTGACTGCGAATATGCACATCGCCAATGCTAATATCCGGGGTATGGCCTTGGCCATCACTCTGAGGTGACATGCATGGCTCCGTTCGACGGCTCTGGCCCCAGAGAACAAAACCCGAATTGAGGACCTGCCTTTCGATGGGGAGGGCCTATTCGCAGCCCCCACTGACGAGACCCTAAAGAAGATTAAGGAAACGTCTCAGATGGCCCGTTCCACTGGAGTTATCCATACCTTTAAGAAGAGGTTCTACTCCTCTTCCACCCCCTACTCCCAACCTAAGCAACAGGCCCAATTCCCGTATTACTCGAATAGGCTCTTCCCCCTCTCAATACCAGCAGCAGCAGGCTGGGTCATCTCAACCCAGGAAGCGCTTCAACAAGCAGAGAGCGAAGGGCAGACCCCCTTCCTCCTCTTCCGCTACCCAACTCCCCAAACAATGGTTTTAACAAAACCCAGATCGAGAGAGTCCTGCTACACCCCACCATCTTTGGTAACCGCCTCCAACCCTTCCTCCCCACTTGGGAGCACATAACCTCAGACCGCTGGGTCTGCGAAGTTATCTCGAGGGGTTACTCTATTCAGTTTTCCTCCTTTCCCCCCAACTTTCCCCCCCCACTCCCCTCCCAAGCTCAAATACTTACTGAGATCTCTGAACTAGTCTCTAAGGGGGCTATAGGGGAGGTTCCCCATGTTCAACAAAACTCAGGGTTTTACTCAAGTTATTTCGTTGTTCCCAAGAAGAATGAAGGGTACAGACCTATCCTCGACCTTCAAAGGTTGAATAGATTCATCAGATGGATCAAATTCCATATGGTTACCATCCCCATCATCCTACTGGACCTTTGTCAGGGGGACTGGTTAGCCTCTCTCGATCTGCAAAATGCTTATTTTCATTTTTCTATAAACCCCACACATCGATGTTATTTGCGTTTCCTTGTAGGAAATCGACACTTCTAATACAGAGTTCTTCCTTTCGGACTTTCCACTGCCCCCAGAGTGTTCACAAAATGCATCACAGTAGTTGCCGCATATCTACGAAGGAAACATATCAGAGTCTTTCCATATCTGGACGATTGGCTTCTGGCAGCCTTGCCAAGACTCACGTTAGTGGACCACCTCTGGACAACTCTCACTTTTCTCCAGAACCTAGGGTTCATAGTGAACTTCCGCAAGTCACATCTTGTTCCAACCCAAAGACTCCAGTTCATAGGGGCGGTCCTAGACACCACAACGTCCAGAGCGTACCTCCCCTGCGACAGGTTCGAAGTTATTCTGGGAGAAATACTCTCTCTCCCCCTCGGCCCTACGAGGATGGTCTGCTCCTTCCTACGTCTCCAGGGATTCCTTGCGGCAACAACCGCAGTTACCCCATCTGCCAGGCTGCATCTATGCACCCTCCAGCAGTGGTTGGCCTGAGCATACATCCCTGCCGTCCACCCCCTCAACATGCTCATTTCCATTTCCCCGGAGGTCATTGCCGATCTCCATTGGTGGACACTTCATGACAACATACTGCGAGGCATTCCCTTCGTGCCACCCCCCACTCAGAAGGCGATAACCACCGATGCCTTGCTGACTGGCTGGGGAGCCCACATGGACCAACTTCAGGTGAGCGGACTATGGTCATCTCAAAAACAAGAACTCCACATCAACATGCTCGAGCTCAGAGCCATCCGCTGGGCCCTCAAGGCTCTCCTTCCACACTTAGCAGGCAAGAACGTCCTCATCATCACGGACAATTCCACAGCCATGTGGTACATAAACAAGCAGGGGGGAGCATGCTCCACTCGTCTGTCCAGAGAGGCCCAAGGCATTTGGCTCTGGAGTATCGAACACGACATCCATATCCACGCCATCCACCTCGCCGGTCAGGACAACACCATCACCGATCAACTCAGCCGCCGTGCCTCAGACCACCACGAATGGACCCTCTGCAGTTCAGTCCTGCGAGACATCTGCAACAGATGGGAAACGCCCACCATGGACCTTTTCGCCACACGCAAAAACGCCAAATTCCCCAGATTCTGCAGCAGAGCAGGGGCGGAACCAGGATCAATATCAGATGCCTTTGTGATATCCTGGAATGGGGACTTCCTATATGCCTTTCCCCCTCTACCCCTGATGTACAAAGTTCTCTCCAAGGCACGGTTTGAGCAGGCACACATGGTTCTAATCGCACCCTTTTGGGCCAGACAACCATGGTTCCAGACTCTCCAGGACATGGCCTGCGAAATCTTTCACCTTCCACTCCTACCACACCTGTTATCCCACCAACACAGGACCGTTCTCCACCACGACCCAGCAACACTCCATCTCTGCGCCTGACTGATAGGACGGTGATCCAGGGCGCACCTAACAACATTGCAGACATTCTTCTAAATTCCAGACGTCTTTCCACGAGGGCATGCTATGCTGCCAAATGGAATCGTTTCTCAACGTGGTGTACCTCTAGGTCGATCTCCCTGATCCAGCTAAACATGTTTCATGTTTTCGACTATCTCCTCTATCTACATGACTGGTTTATCAATACAATCTCTCAGGGTCCACCTAGCAGCCCTATCATCTCGTTTACAACGTGATAACGGGAGCACCTTATTTTCTCCCCCCTCATGAAAACATTCTGGAAAGGTATCATGAACACCTTCCCGCCTAGTTCTCACCCTGCCCCCCAGTGGGACCTTAACCTCGTCCTCGCCAGGCTGATGTACCCTCCCTTTGAACCCTTGACCACTTGCTCCATGGAAAACATCTCCATCAAAACAGCATTCCTTCTGGCTATAACTTCTGCCAGAAGAGTTAGTGAACTGACTGCTCTTAGGGCCTCTCCCCCTTACATTCATTTCCATAATGACAAGGTAGACCTACGTACTGACCCAGCTTTCATGCCAAAGGTGGTATCCCCCTTCCACCTGAACCAAACCATATCCCTACCAGTGTTTTTCCCGAGGCCGCATGCATCTCGTGCTGAGCAAATACTCCATCGCTTAGACTCATGCCCTATCATTCTATTTAGATAGGACTAAACATATCAGAGCCTCAGATGCCCTCTCTGTCTCGTATGGTGGCCAAAGGATTGGAGTCAGGATCACCTCACAAAGACTCTCCAAATGGATCCTCCTTTGCATCCAGAGGGCCTATGACCTAGCAGGGATGTCCCCGCCTGTCCATCTCCGTGCTCACTCCACCAGAGCCATGGCTTCTTCCCTCGCCAATCTACGTGGGGTGCCCATCCAGGACATTTGCAAGGCTGCTACTTGGTCTTCAATTCATATGTTCACGAGACACTACTCGTTAGACCTTGCAGCCAGAGCAGATGCTTCTGTGGGCAGAGCAGTTTTACATTCCTTGTTTGACTGATATCCTCGCCTCCACCCCTTCAGGTAGGTGATGGTAACTGCTACTCACTCTCCCATTAGTGAGAATTGCGGATATCCTCGAAAAAGAAATAGAGGTTACTTACCAGTAACTCTGTTCTTCGAGAGAGCTCCGCGTATTCTCACGTCCCGCCCGTCTTCCCCTCGTTCTCAGATCTACCACTGATTGGTTGTTCCGCAACGGGATTGGAAGGAACTGAGGCGGTGAGGGCTCCCCCCCCCTTCTTATCCCTTATTCTTATCGCACTACTTGGAGCCCGCGCTTTCTCTGGGATGGTGGGGGGGAGGGGGCGGAGCCTTCACCTTGTTCTAGTCTTTTCCAGGCTCTACTCTGCCTGGAAACTGCTAACTAGGAGGTTTCAGCAGATCCCATTAGTGAGAATACGTGGAGCTCTCTCAAAGAACAGAGTTACTGGTAAGTAACGTTTATTTATGCTTATTTATGCAAATTAATCCAATAACTATTTATTTACTATTCCAATCATTAATACGACTTACATGTATATTTAAACATACTTCTCTACATTGTTCCAATAAAGACTTAATCTTTCAATTATTAATTATTTATTCTTTCCATAATTACTTACTCACCAACTTGCCGGCTCAACATCATAATTAATACACTGCAGTAAACTCTTTCTACATGGGATGGTTTCAATCTAATTTTATTAATATAAATATAGGTAATTTATAAATTGGACTTGTCATTTTTAAAGTAGTTCTATAATCTCATGTTCTATTATGTGCTTAAAAAGACAGAGTTTAATGCAAGTGTATTAATTTAATTGTGATATTGAGGTAGCAAGTTGGTGAGTCTAAATATAAGTAATTATGGAAAGATTAAATAACTAATCATTGGAAGACTAAGGTCCTTTTCACACGAGATGCCCCCACCCATCTCCACGCAGTTTCACTACGTGGAGATGGGTGGAGGCATCCATGTGAATGCCGCGGGGGATCAGTGGGGGTGCGTGTGCACTCCTGCACTACACCCATCACCCACGCACAGAGTAATGGGAACAGGCGCACACCCACCTCCACCGACCGCGGCCACCCACCCATCCTCCCACCCATCCTGCAGTCTGTTTAAAAATGGCCTATGACCACGATCCGACTATTCCACTGCCACTGGCAGAAAGCCCTGGGGCGCCGGTGGCCACAGCACCAGATCCAGTTGCAGTCCCTGTGCCATGCAGCAGGGGGAGCTGGAGGAGGTAGGGCCACAGGAGCTGCAGCAGGAAGGGGGGTTGATGGGGGTGCCCTGACCCCAAGAAGCTGCTGCACGCCAGCCCAGGTAGCCCCCAAAACCAGCCCACAGTACTACCTGTCGCTCACGGGAGCCCTGGACAGTCCCCCGTGAGACCCTGTCCCTCCCGTACCTCTCACTGTGCTGCAGTGCTGGGATGGGAGCCGAGTCACACGGGGAACTGTCCAGGGCTCCCACGAGCGACGGTGAGTGCTGCGGGCTGGTTTTGGGGTCTGCCAGGGCTGGTGTGTGCAGCAGCTTCTCGGGGTCACACGGCTGGTGCCTGTCTCCCTATGGCAATGCTTGCCTTACACCTGTAAGTTCCTGCAGGTGCAGCCAGCTCATTCACGGTGGGGAGGGGGAGGTTGGCTTCCCCATGGGGGTAAACCCCGTTGGGGTGTCCATCAGCCCTGAGGGGGCCTGTCCTGGGGTTGTGAACCCCTTTTAAGGGCAGTGCTCCCTGCTCTGATGCCGGTCCAGGGTGTGTGACCCCCATGGATTATTTATTTATTTATTTATATTTCTTAGCCGCCCCCTCATGCCCATGGCATCTCGGGGCGGCTTACAACAATAATTTAAAACAATAATTTTAAAACAGCAATAAAACCCCAAAATATCAATATTTAAAACAATCTAAAAAGCAACCACCCTCAACATTTTATTCCCAACCCTCCCTCCTCCCCTTCGAAGGCCTGGGAGAACAGCCAAGTTTTGCAAGCCCGGTGGAAGACCAACAGACTCGGGGCCAGACAGACTTCCTGCAGGAGAGAGTTCCATAGATGTGGCCCGGCCACCGAGAATGCCCTCTCCATTGTGGCCCCCCCGTTTTACACGAGCGACGTCCAAGAAGGTACCCCCAGCGAACCGAAGGCGCCACTCTAGGACGTGGAGGGTGAGGCGGTCCCTGAGGTATGACGGACCAAGACCGTGTAGGGCATTATAGGCCAAAACCAACACCTTGAATCTGGCTCGGTACACTATAGGCAGCCAGTGCAGCGCGCGGAGCACAGGAGTAATATGCTCCTGTCAGCTCGTCCCCAGAGCCGCTGGATTCCGCACTAGCTGCAGCCTCTTGACCAGAGGAGGTGTGGCCATGGACTGGTGGAACTTCTCTTCCACTGGCAACTGCACCACCACCATCCCGTTCGCTTGCTAGATCTCAGCCCCTCTGCTGGCGCATGGGCCCTTGCACCAGCTGGGGGTGTGGGGCGAACAGAATCGCGGTCCCTGTCTTTATTGGAACTATGTAGAGAAGTAAGTTTAAATAGAAATGTAAGTCTTATTAATGATTGGAATAGTAAATAAATAGTTAATGGGTTAATTTGCATAAATACACATAATTTAATTTCCATGTTTTTTGGAGTATACATTTTGTAATAGTGCATATCGTTAAATAGTTGTGTTAATAATGTATTTTTTAAAATCTAAGGTGTTTTTTTTTTAGAAATGATCCTGCATTTAATGTTTTAATTGAAATTGACAATTGGGGATCAATCATCATTTTACCAGTTGTGCAAGGCGGTTACACACCCATAAGCGGTATTGCCAAAGGGCCACACTAGACTTCAGTGGGTGCTAATTCCTCCTTCACAGCAAGAAGCATCTATGGGTACAGACACATAATACACCTACCGCAGTTTGCGCAGCCGTACCCAGTTTTGTCACCATTACATGCGATGCAATGCATCATGTGCCCAGCAGCCACCAGATATTCCCTCCCGCACCATGGGGCGGGGTGGGCAGCTGGCTACTACACTATATGTCCTCAGAAAAAGGCCAAGGACGCAGGGCATAGCAGCCTTACCCAAAGTGGGGTAAGGCTGCCCAATGCATGGTAGCACACTGCCACTTGTGGAACTGGTTCACTGCAGGGCTTTGAGCAGCGGGCGCTATCTCTAGTCCTGTATGGCCTTGGGGCCAGGATAGTGGGAGGTTCGGGGGAAGGTGGGTGAGGCAGGGCTGGATGCCTGCTCGTGTCGCTGGCCCATGGCGGGAGGTCCGAGAGCAGGCCACCTGTCCGGCTTCCCTGAGGGGGCGAGCTGACCGTCTTCCCTGCTCCCCTGAGCCTGAAGTGTTGCGACAGTGATTGCCGCCACAGGGCACACGGCGATTGGGCCTATCGCAGCTCATGTGGCTGCACCTATTGTGCAGCCTAACTATGATAAATCGGCTGCTGTCTGTAATATGGGAGTGTGGAATCCACCTCTGTCACTGGAGCAGAGTGGTCAAACCACACTTAAATCCAGATATGTGAAAGGACTATGCTGTAATCTGGGCGAGGGGGGCACACGGTATGTGCAAGCTCAATGATGCATCTTTCTGCAAACAAGGATTTGGCACCCACTTGTCTAGTGTAATGAAGTGCCACACAATTTATGTTTGTGTAACTCCCTTGCACACCTGGCAAATGAGGATTGCATCTTTGGTCTACAGAGGGGAAACGCTTTAATGCCTGGTGTGCAATTTGCTGGAGCCATACAATATATTGCATTTGAGCTTTTCTCGTTTCTAAGAAGCATTTTGTTGAGCTTTACAAAGGTTTGCTTTTGTATGATTAAAATCTTCCTATTTCCAATAAAATAAATAGTTGGGTTATCTGAGTAACTGCATATAATATAAATTATAATTATAAATCTACATCTACCTTGAAAGAAAGATAAATCCAAATTGTAGTCAACTAAATGCTTCCAGTGAAAATGTAACATAAAGTAACTTGAGTAATCGATCTGAAATATCTTGGTAGATTATCTAGTTCTTGTTATAAGTGTTTAAAATGATAGGGGGGAATTTCTGGCTTCTTCAAGTGAAGTATATTCTCTAAGAAAGGCTTAGAAGCAAACTAACATCTGTGCTGAGCTCATCATTGTCTCTCAGAGAATTGTTGCTTAATATGCAGGCTTTTGCAAAGTTATGCCAACAGGCTTTCACTCTCTTCATTAGATTTTAATGTTTTTGGAGATAAACACATGAGGAAGATGCAGGTGATTAGAAAAGCAAAAATGTCAGTTTCTGGTGGAGGTAATACGCTTTTGCAGGGAGGTAGGGCTGTAATTAAACCCTATAAAACAGAAAAGATGTATGCAGTGCTGTTCATGGAAGGGAATTTTCTTTGGAAATCTATCTAGTTGAGAGTGGCTACTCATGCATCTTTCTGTAAAATTGCAACAAAAGGTACAAACACATGAGATGGTTGGGCAACTGCAGCTGCCACACTTCAGCAAGAAGAGCAGTTCATATGGTCTGCCCCCACAGGGAACCCGGACAGGTGGGCCACTGTCGGATATCCTGCCACAGCTTGAGGCAGGCACCAGCTATATATATGGGTCCCAGCCCACCCATCATCCCACCCCAGGCTATGACGTGGAGATGTGGGAATGGCCACCGCACCTGCCACTCGCTGGTGCTGACGGGCCTCGCCTCAGGACAGAGCACCACAAGAACCAGGCGCATGAGCGGCAGCTCAGTAACCCAATATGGTCAGCCTTTTCCCCCTTTGGGTTATTTATTTAATTATTTATTTATTTATACATACAAGTATTTATTTCCCGCTCCCTCTTGCTTCATGAAATTTGGGGCGGTTCACAACTAGTAAATTACATTAAACAAACAGGGACAGAAAAACCTAATAAAACCCCCCTTCGCCCCCCCATCCCAACCCACCCTACCTGTCTCCTCCTCCAAATGCCTGGCAGAACAACCAGGTCTTACACTGCCGCCAGAAAGTGAACAGATCCGGACAGAGGCAAATCTCTGCTGGAAGGTAGTTCCACAGCAATGGAGTGATCACCGAGAATGCCCTCCTCATGGTGGCTATCATCTACAATACAGGACCTCTAGGAGGGTGCCCCCAGCTAACCTCAGTGGCCGGCCCAAGGCCCGGGGGATGAGGCAATCCCTCAGATAAGTGGGACCTAGACCATTTAGGGCTTTACAGGTTAACACCAGCACCTTGAACTGGGCCCGGAAGACTATTGGCAGCCAATGCAGTGAACAAAGAATCGGAGTAATGTGTTCATATCAGCCCATCCCCATCAGGAAATGGGCCGCCGCATTCTTCATTAGCTGCAGCTAATGAAGACCATCACCATAGACGGCAGCTTTCCTGACCTCTCTCGAAGAATGTAGCCCTGCCCCGGGGTGGGGTGAATATCTGTCGGCCACCGGGCATACAAGCCACTTTATTGCATGGCAACGGTGCTCAAATTGGGGTAAGGCTGCCCATATTTAATTACTGTCATGTGGCTGTACCCAACATGTATGCCATTGGAATGCAAAGTTACTAGGATAATTTCAGTTTTCTCTTGGATGGCTCATAACATTCCATGTAGACTTTTACTCTGCTTCTCAGTGGGAACAGATAGGCATTAGAGCTGACCTGAGGAGTGAAAAAATCACTCACAAGTATTTCCAGGTTTCCAAGGGCTGTGTCCAGGTGTTCGGCAGCTCCTCAGTAACATGGCCGGAAACTTGGCACTTGGAAATCGCACTCAACGCTTGGCACTTGCAGTGCCACAGTGCAAGACAGCAATCCACCCCCTTAATTAGCCCCTTCCCCCCTGTACAGTATAAAAGCTGAGCCTCCATTTTCTTTTCTTTGTGGGATCGGAGTTTGAGGAGAGAGGATGAGGGTGGTGGTGGTGCTACTGAAGTTTTAAAACAAAAACACACAGATAATATATCACACACACACACGCACATCTGGACATTATTCACATATAGGGACAGGTTAGGTATACATTAGATATAGACATATTAGATAGGGATTAGTTATTAGAAATCCAGAGTGCACGTCTGGATGTAGTGGAATGGTGGAAATGGGTGCAAAGGTGACGGCATCCGGGAAGAAGCTCTTCCACCACTTTGTCTTTCTTGTGAGCCAAGGAAAGTATTCACCCCAGAATTCTGAAGGAACTCATATATTATCTCCTCTTCAGGCCGGTCTTCTAGCGCACCCCCTCCAGAAGGGGAAGGGACCACTTAGGATGGTCCGCCCTCGGAGGCTGATGGAACCCCAGCGGTTCCAGGAGGTCCTGAGGGAGTTAACCCTGGACGTGGACGGCCACTCTGTGGATGAGCTGGTCCAGCATTGGAACAACTTGCTGGAGGAGGCCATTGACAGGGTGGCTCCGAGGCGCCTTCTGCCTCGGTCTCGTCACCGCAGGACCCCTTGGTTTACTGAGGGGCTGCGGTGTATGAAGCGTGTGGGCAGGAGGCTAGAGCGACGCTGGCGTCGGACTCGGTCTGTCTCCGATCGTCTTCTCCATAGGGCCCATTTGCGGTCCTATGTGGAGGCTGTGAGGACGGCGAGGAAGGAATTCCTCGCCGTCCTCATAGCGTCTGCGAAGTCGCGTCCAGCGGAGCTGTTTCGGGTGGTGCGGGGGCTGGTGAGTCCGGCCTCCCTCCGCCTGGATGGGGACTTGTCCCGGGCCCGCTGTGAGGAGTTTGTCATCTACTTCGCAGACAAGATCGCTCGGATTCAGGCCGATTTCGACGCTGGGTTGATAGCAGTAGGGGAAGAGCGCGGGGGGGCGGAGGGTCCGTCTGGTCCATCTTTATGGGGTGAGTTTCAGGAAGTGACGCCGGCCGATGTGGTGGATGTCCTGGGGTCTGTGAGGGCCACGTGTTGTCAACTAGATCCGTGCCCGTCCTGGTTAATAAAAGCTTCCGGGGAGACGTTGGGGACGGTGCTGGCGAGGGTGGTGAATGCGTCCCTTCGGCAGGGGAGGTTGTCGCCTTGCTTAAAAGAGGCTGTGGTGCGCCCCCTGCTGAAAAAACCATCGTTGGACGTAGACGCGCTCGCCAGCTACCGACCTGTCTCTAACCTTCCCTTTTTAGGGAAGGTTATTGAGCGGGCAGTGGCGCTCCAGCTCCAGGGTCATCTAGATAACATCGGGCTCCTTGACCCTTTTCAATCTGGGTTCCGCCCCGGCTATGGCACCGAGACGGCGTTGGTGGCCTTGGTGGACGACCTCCGCCGGGAGATGGATGCGGGATGTTCGACATTTCTCATCCTGCTCGATCTCTCGGCCGCTTTTGACACCGTGGACCATGGGCTGCTGTTGAGACGACTGCGTGACCGGGGGGGTCTGGACGGGACTGTTCTTGAATGGTTCCGTTCATTCCTCTCGGGGAGGAGCCAGCGGGTGGTGTTGGGGGAGGAAACATCGAGCCCCCGCGCCTTACCGTGTGGCGTTCCGCAGGGATCGATCTTGTCTCCATTATTATTTAACATCTATATGCAGCCCTTGGGGGAGGTCGTGAGAGGGTTCGGGGTGCGATGTCACCAGTATGCTGATGATACTCAGCTGTACCTCTCCTTTTCTACTGACCCAGACCCTGCTATCTCGGTGCTATCCCAATGTTTGGAGGCCGTGGCGGATTGGATGCGGCTGAGCAGACTGAAGCTCAACCCAGATAAGACGGAGGTGATGGTGGTGGGGAGGGCGAAGGGGGTGGTGGCCCCCCTGGTTGGGGGGGTTTGCCCCCCTGTAGCTCAGCAGGTCCGGAGTCTGGGGGTCATATTGGACGCAGACCTGCGGCTGGAGCGGCAGGTGGAGGCAGTCGCTAAGGCTGCCTTCCGCCAGCTTTATCTGGTACGTAGGCTGCGTCCGTATGTCTCTGGCCCGGACCTGGCCTCCCTCATCCATGCCTTCGTCACCTCGAGGCTCGACTACTGCAACGCGCTCTACGTGGGGCTTCCCTTGTTCTTGGCCCGGAGGCTGCAGCTGGTGCAGAATGCGGCGGCTCGTCTTCTTACGGGGACGGGTCGCCGGGAGCACATTACACCGGTGCTCCGAGCTCTGCACTGGCTGCCGATAGTGTGCCGGGCCAAGTTCAAGGTCCTAGTGATGATCTATAAAGCCCTATACGGTCTTGGCCCCTCATACCTTAGGGACCGCCTCGCCCTTCGCGCCCCGGAGCGGCTCCTGCGGTCTGCCGGGGGTGCCCTCCTGGAGGTCCCCCGTGTTAAGCGGGGGGCCACGATGGAGAGGGCATTCTCGGTGGTGGGACCGCGGCTGTGGAACTCCCTTCCGGAGGAAGCTCGCTTGGCCCCTAGCCTGTTAACATTTCGGCGAAACTGTAAGACCTGGCTGTTTGCCCAGGCCTTTGGGAGGGAGGGTGGGTAGGGTGGGAGGTTTTAGTTCCCCCACCTATTTGTTTTTTGGTGGTTTGTTGTCTAGCCCTGTTTAATATTGTAAAATATTTATGACTATTTTTAAATGGATTTTATTGTATTTTTTATTGTTTTAATGTTGGAAGCCGCCCAGAGCTGCATGGCAGGAGGGGCGGGGTAGAAATTTGTAAAATAAAAAAAAATATAAAATAAAAAATAAATATATGAAATTGCAGACCTACTAATGGTAATTTGTAATGTAGCGCTGAAATCTGCCATGGTACCTGAGGATTGGAGGGTCGTGAATATAACACTGATACTTAAAAAGAGCTCCAGAGGCAATCCTGGTAACTACAGGTGAGCCTCACGTTGGTGCCAGGCAAACTGGTGGAAACGATTGTCAAGAACAGAATTACTGGGCATATTGATAAACATGGCATAATGGGGAAAAGTCAACATGAATTTAGCAAAGAGAAGGCATGCCCCACTAATCCATTGGAGTTTTTTGAGGGAGTAAATAAGATGTGGATAAGGGTGAGACAGTTAACATAGTGTATCTGGATTTTCATGAGAGACTCTTGAGGAAACTAAGTAGTCGTGAGATAAGAGGCTGTGTCCTATCATGAATCGGTAACTGCTTAAAGACTGGGAAACAAAGGGTAGGATTAAATAGTCAGTTTTTACAATGGAGAGAAGTAAATAGTGGAGTGCTGCAGGGCTCTGTTCTGCGACTGGTGTTGTTTAATATCTTTATCAGTTATCTGGGGAAAGGAGTAAAGTGTGAGGTGATCAAATTTGAAGATGACACAAAGTTATTCAAGGTAGTTAAAAACTAGCAGACTGAAGAATTGCAAGAGGATCTTGTGAGACTAGGGGCGCTTTTAAACGAGACAAAATTTTCAGCTGATCCTTTAAACAGCCGCCTTTCTTCCTGTTTGTTTAAATGCTTCACGCGGTTTGCAGCTGCGTCTTTTGCATGTCAAACTGGCCCTGGAATCCTTCCCCCTCACATCCGCATCAGCGATCTGCCGTCTTTCAAGGTGGCGTCCCCCGTTTAAATGCTGGATCCACTTTTAGTATTGGCCTGTGCGTTTCTTTGCCTTGGGCCACAGCGCATGCGCTCACCACTGGATGTGATATCAGATGCCGAGAGGAGAGGAGAAGAACATGCCGGGACAACATGCTGACTGATCCCCGGCCACTCACACAAAAAGAAAAAGGAAAGAAAAGAAAGAACCGCTTCTCCCAGGAAAAGCCCAGGGTGGTGAGTTGAGACAAACCCCAGCTCCAGGAAGGTCTGTGTGCTCTTGGGGTTCCGGCAGGAGCAACTGGGATTGGGTGCGCCCACGCTGTGAGGCTTCCCTCCAGCGCTACTCTCCTCAACCCGACTGCTGAGCTGAGGAGAGTAGCGCTGGAGGGAAGCGCTGGTGCAGCCGTGACTCAGGTGAAGAGGGGGATGGAAGCGCTGCCTGGAGGAGGCAGTCAGCTCGGCCGTTTTTTCTCCATCCCCCCCACCCCCACGCCACAGTGCAGTCCCCCCTTGCAGAAGGAGGTAGTCGGCTCCGCGGCCGTTTACTCCACCCCCCGCAACTGGTGATAGGCCAGGGGCGTAGCTACTGTGGCGTGGGGTGGGTGTGTAAATTTGTGCCTGGGCCTTGCCCTGGGGGGGGGGGCGTAGGCTTGGGGGGGCAGCAGGGTCTTGATTTAAAATAAAAAATTCAGGTCAGGTGATGGGGGGGCACATGGTCCCGTGGCCCGACCTCTGAGGGAGGGGCCCAGCGCTGCCGCCATGGGTTGGAGAAATGCATTTGTGAGAATGTTTGGAGCCATCTCGAAGAACCTTGTTTACAAGGTAGCAACCTTCTGTTCTTCGAGTGGCTTCTCCCATTCTCACAAATGGGTTGGCGCAGCCACCCCCTCTCTCAGCCCCCTCTCTTGCTCTCAGCCCCCCCTGCTCTAATCCACTAGCCCCCTCTCCCCTCCCAGAGAACTCAGGTGGAGTCCTGGCTCCCTACTGGACAGACTCTCATAAAAATACAAAGAGTCGAGAAAGAAGGGGACTCAGATCCCTGACAGTGAGTACCGCGCTCCACTTATATTAGAAAAAGTTATTTAGATTAACAGTATTAACATTAGAAAAAGTTCAACAGTATTAACATTAAGTAAACGTTCAATAATCACTTTATCGCAATATCAATGTGCAGCTTTTGTAACTATATTTCATGTTACAAAAGGAATACTAAGTCCATGGTATCATGCCTCTGGGTGCTGCCACTTTAAAAAAGTAACAAAACTATAGTAACACATGGCAATGCAAACACACAGCTTGGACACGCATCGCAAAGTTTATGTCATGGTCCCACATTCGGAGGTCTCCAAATAGTGCCCATTTCATGCTCCCGTTCAAAATTAGCACAGAATGCTTCTCTCACTGCACCTCCCAAGCGTTTCACACATTGAGGTATTTCCCCAATTCATGGAACTTCTATGCCGTTTTCTGGAGCATCCATTACTGCACCCTCATCCTGATCCAGAGCAAGACCGTTAGTCTGTACTATGTTGTGCAAGATGCAGCAAGCCACAACGGCCTCAACTGCATTTTCAAGATGCATGTCTACAAATTTTAGCAACATATAGAATCTCCCTTTAAACAAACCAAACCCTCTCTCTACCACATTCCTACAATGGTTGAAGCGCACATTATAGCGGTCTGCAGCAGGCGATTCACCCTCATCATAAGGGCGCAAGAGCCAGGGCAACTGTGAGTAGGTTTTGTCACCAATTAGTACTGGTGACACTTGAACCCCTTCCAACATAATGACCCTATCTGGGCAAAAAATTCCCTTGTACTTACAATGGAAGAGTGGAAATGAATGAAGGATGCATGCATCGTGCGCCACACCATTAAACCCCGCAACAACAATCGACTACAGCCTGAAGCACGATAGAATAGTATTTTTTCCTACAGACATATTTCTCTGGCTCCTCTTGTGGTGCACGGATCTCAATGTGGCTCCCATCCACAGCACCCATACAGTGAGGAAAGCCGTGGCGTTTTAAGCCCTCAAGTACAGCATCCAGGCTTCCAAAGCCAATAACGTTTTGAAGCAGAATAATATTGATAGCTCTGCACACCTCTTTTACAATTTGGCAAACAGTGGCAACTCCAACCCTGAACTGAGCAGCAACAGTGCGATAACAGTTTGGGGTTGCCAATTTCCAAATAGTGATTGATACTCTTTTGGGGGGCAAAATAGGACTGCGCATATTGGTGGTCTGACGCTGAAGAGCTGTGCGCAACACATCAACTAATTTAATAAAGACATGTTTAGGCATGCGGAAATCAGCAATCCATCTTTCATCAGAAAAATTCGGCCTATTCACCACAGTCTCCCACCAGTCATTGCTTCTTTGGACTGTCCATGAAAGACGTCTTGTTGGTAGAGTTAACTCTGTCATGCAACGTCTCGCCAAGAACCCCCTGCATTTCCATTGAAGATCCCACACACTGATAACGTAGCTCTGTCAGTATCTGCAAAATAGATATATCAGTTAATTAGTGCAAATGTGGGTGTCACACATACTGATGTTTGTGTGCTTGTGTGTGCGTGCGAGCGAGCAAAATTTCATGTAATACAGTTAAAACTTTTGTGGTAGGAACGTGGGCGGGTTGTGTAGGAGGAGTTTAGTTGTAAGACCACTAAAAAATCAGACAGAGTAAAACACCCCTATTCAGTCACATCTTCAAACACAAGGGAAATGGTAAGCAAAAGCCGATGGTTTGTGAAGTATTTCCAAATGAAAGTTGCAGTTCTACCATCAGTTAATGTCAATGTACAAAGCGCTATACAGTTATTATCAGGTACAAGTAAAAGATTTTTTTTCAAAAATAGTCCTTTCAATGTACTTTTCCTTTGAAACCTACCCTCAACACATCCCGTGAAACCTGGCCAAGCTGTTCTGCGCATTCGTCCAATTCCTCCTGTGCCTCGTCGTTTTCGAATATCTGCAGCAAAAGGTTCAGGAAGAACCCGCCAAAACAGTGTACATGTCAAAAATGTCATGAGAATCCAGCCAGCCAGAACGCAGCAAACACTTCCCTTGATGTTTCTGGAGAAGACTAGCGAAAGACTAGCACATCCGGTTTCAATTTCCCCTATTAAGTAAAAAGAGAGAGAAAATGGGAACAGAACTGCATTATGTGAATCAGAAGGTACTGGAGTCAGATGATGAATGCTGCCCTTCCTCTCATAGTTCCTCCCTAGCCCACATATCCTGCTGCCCCCCCTAACCAATAGCCCCTCCCTAACCTCATGTATCTCATGCTATGCCACCTCTGCTGCACCCCCTCCCCCCCGTGCAACCCATTCCTCCCTCCCCACGTAATTCTAACCCCCATCTCCTCTGCCCATGTTGAGCCCCATCACTGGTGCAGCCCATCACTCCCATGTCTTCAGCCCCTATCTCCTCAGTCTCATGCTATGCCACCCCTGCATGTATGTATGCCACCCCTGCCATGTCTTCCCCCCTCCCATGTCCTCTGTCCCAGATCTCACATGCTATGCCACCGCTGCTGGCCCCCCAGTGCAGCCCATTCCTCCCTTCCAGCATAATTCCCACCCATGTATCTAGCTGCCATGTCCTCCCCCAACCCATGTCCTCTGTCCCATGCTGAGCTCTCTTACCTTCCCCTCAGATCCTGCATACTGTGGCACCCCTGCTGGCCCTCCAGTGTAGCCCAAGCAGGGGGATCTGGGTGCAGGCTGTGTGGGGGAGGGTGTGTAGGCTTGTGAGAATGGGAGAAGCCACTCGAAGAACAGAAGGTTGCTACCTTGTAAACAAGGTTCTTCGAGATGGCTCCAACCATTCTTACAAATGTGCCCCCCATCACCCGACCCGATTTATTTATTTATTTATTTAATCAAGCCCCTGCTGACCCCTGAGCCTTCGTCCCCCCCACCCAGGGCAGGGCCCAGGCATAAACGCACCCCCCCCAGCGCCACGGTAGCTACACCCCTGGGAGGGGAGAAAACGGCTGTGGAGCCGACTACCTCCTCGAGGCATTTCCCCTGCCCCAGTATTGCAAACCATGAAGTCCCCACTTCTGCAAGCGGGGGACTCCGCTGTTGGGGGTGGGGCAAAACGGCCAAGCCAACTGCCTTCTCCAGGCAGCGCTTCCATCCCCCTCCTTGCTAGGAGGAGCAGGCTCCCGAGATCGGGGAGAAACCGCACTCCTTCACCCGAGCCGCAACCGCAAGAGCCTCCCAGATGGGTCCCAGATCTTCTGGGGGGGTGGGAGGCTGTCTCAACTCACCACCCTGGGCACAAAACAAGTGCTCCCTTTAGGGGCTGCAAGCGTCTGTTCCCGGGAGAAGCTTTTTTTCTTTTCCTTTTTTTGGGAGCAGCCGGCAGATCAGTCTTTACTTGCTGGAGATCGTGCTGTCGGCGTGTTCCTCTCTTCTGGTCACATCTGGCTTCGCTTGGTAGTGAGCGAACGCGCAGTGGCCCAGCACAGAGAGACGCACAGGGCAAAGATACTCTCTGGGATGCGTTCGATGCTCTTTTAAACATCAAATGCGTTGTAGAGAGTGACGCGGTCCAGGAGAGAAGATGGCTTTGCAGTGCCTTGTAAATGTGTCATGCGCATTTACAAGGCATGTGGGAGAAGCCACGCTTGCGCTTTTGCGAGCGGACGTTTAAAAACGCCCTAGGTGACTGAGCATCTAAATGGCAGATGAAATTTAATGTGGACAAGTGCAAAGTGATGCACATAGGGAATAATAATCCAAACTCTGTACACAATGCTGTGTTCTAAATTAGACTTACCCACTCAGTAAAAGGACCTTGGAGTCATTGTGGACAATACATTGAAATCCTCAGCTCAATGTGTGGTGACAGTCAAAAAAGCAAACTGAATGTTAGGAATTATTGAGAAAAAGGATAGAATAAAACTGAAAATATCATAATGCCCCTATATAAATTGATGGTGTGACCGCACTTTGAGTATTGTGTGCAATTCTGGTCACCCCATCTCAAAAACGATATAGTAGAACTTGAAAAGGTGCAGAGGAGGGCAACAAAAATGATCAAGGGTTTGGAACGGCTTCCGTACAAAGAGAGGCTTGATAGGTTAGAGCTCTTCAGCTTGGAGAAGAGAAGACTTGGGGCACTTTTAAACGAGGCAAAATTCGCAGCTGAGCCTTTAAACAGCCGCCTTTCTTCCAGTTTGTTTAAATGCTTCACGCAGTTTGCAGTTGCGTCTTTCGCGCATCACACCGGCCCTGGAATTCTTCTCCCTCACATCCGCACCAGCGAACTGCCGTCTTTCAAGGTAGTGAGATGGGTGAGATGGCTTTTGCGAATGCTCGTTTAAAAGCGCCCCGAGAGGGGATATGATAGAGGTTTATAAAACGCTGAGTTGAGTGGAACGAGTAGATAGGGAATGTTTATTTACCCTCTCAAATAGCACTAGAACTAGGGGACGCTTCATGAAACTAACTGGTGGAAGATTTAAAACAAATAAAAGGAAGTATTTTTTCACTCAATGCACAGCTAAAATATGGAATTTCTTGCCCAGAGGAGGCTGTCAGGGCCAGTAGTATAGCTGGGTTTTAAAAAAAGGACTGGATACGTTCTTGGAGAATAGGTCCATTAACGGCTGTTAGCCAAGTAGATTATGAGATGGGAACTTCTTACTGTCGGGAGCAGGGTGTGATCAGCAGGCAGTGGATTTGCCATTGTGAATGCTGGTGCTTCTTCCATGCAACCAAAATTGGCCACTGTTGGAGACAGGATACTGGGCTTGATGGATCATTGCTCTGACTCAGTATGGCATTTCTTATGTTCTTAAGAATCTCTGCACTACTAGATTTATGCAATGTGCAATGCATGGCACACATGTGTGACTGGCTTGCTTCAGTGCATTAGCAATGTTTTTTGCATTGTCCATTAGTATGAAGCCAACCTTCAGTTTAAGGGGCTCAGAATACCAGAATGTTCTACAGAAATGTTTTCTGCAGTGTGATGTTTATCAGGGAAGGCAAGGTGAATCTGTGCCAGCATTCCTTTCTGAACTCTGCGCAACCAGTGAGCAGTTACCCACTGGTGCTGTAGTGGTATGCCGCTGCGGCAGCTGTTACCGACAGAAACCCCTATTCCGCACATTGCAGCGCGGTTTGGCAGAGGCTGCTTTCCAACAGCTGCGGCGGCGGTTTGCCGCTAATGTTGCCGCAGCATCGGAACTGATGGGCGGAAGTGAAACTTTTGCGGATTCCCAGTAAGAAGCGGCACCACCTCCCCTTTCCGTCTGCCGCGGAATCTTTGTGATTATCTGATCATTGTATCATGTTTCCGCCACCCTGAATACAAGGTATCACGAGACCCGGCGGCATAATTAATAGGCCAAATTCATTGTCTAGGACTTTTTCATTTCATTGGCTAGGGCTTTCACAGAGAGCCATGTCCCGCCTTCACCATTAAGTATAAATAGGTGTGTTTGTAGCTTGTTTCTCCCTCTTGATCCCCAATC
>QEPC01009705.1:1918567-1952010 GCA_003113815.1 Sphenodon punctatus
GGTCCTGGTTGCAGAGCACACTGAAGACTGGAATGGAGGGCTTTTAAAGTTGTAAAACTGGGCTAAAGTAGCCGGCCAGCTATGCGCTCTCAAAGTGAGAGAAAACATACAATGCAGCTGGGCTGGTTGAGATGGGGGCGGGGTACTACTTCGGTGAGTCCACTGACTCAACTCCCCTTGTCTACCTAGCCACCTGGTACAGTTAGGTAGCCAGCCCAGTGCCACTGAGTCACTGTAGCCAACCGAAACTTCCACTTCCCGCCCCCTCTCCTGCAGAGCAGACAAGCCTTTTTTACAGCTAGCAAATATTTATTCGACCGACACAAATACATGGCACAAATGTATATTGCCTGGATGCAGATGGATGAAGAATGCAGAGACCTGGGTGTATTGCCGGTCCTGGTTGAAGAGCACACTGAAGACTGGACTGGAGGGCTTTTAAAGTTGTAAAACTGGGCTAAAGTAGCCGGCCAGGTATACGCTCTCAAAGTGAGAGAAAACATACAATGCAGCTGGGAGTGGGACTGTTTGAGATGGGGACGGGTGGGGTACTACTTCAGTGAGTCTGCTGATTCAACTACCCTTGTTTTACAATTTGTGTGTAAAACACTCTGTCTTGTCTGGGTGGGAGGGGTGGTCTGGACTCTGGACAGTTTGAAAACAACATACTGAAACAACTAAAAATAAATTATTATTTATTGAATGCAAAAAAAACAACAAAAAACCCTCCCCGGATAAAACACTTTAAATTAAGTTTGAAATCAAATCAACTTTGAAACCAAATCAAGGAACATAACCCACGGTCACAGAGTCACCCACGGGTGATTGCTTGGTGGGGCACACAGCACAACTCGCAACGGGCACAGGAGGAACGGGCTGTAGTAGGGAAGCAGTGGAGGAAGCAATGGAGTGGACATCATGGAGGAGGCGGCACAGGCAGTGACCCAGACCCACGGCAGTGACAGGGCGGAGGTGGGCCATGGGAGCACACTGAGGACACACCGAGGGGGCATCAAACTTAAAGGCACAGCCAGCTGCAGGGGGCCAAGAAGGGGCCACGGGCTGGGTGGCCCGCCAGGTGAACGTAGTGGGGCCACTGCAGCATGCCCCGAGGGTATCCCAGTTCATCCATGTAGTGTGCGACCAGGTAGTAAGCCTTGAACGGATCGGCCATTGCAAGGCCAGGCTGCACATCGGATTGAGAGCACACACCAGCCAGCGCCGTCAGCTCCGCTGCGGTGGACTCCGGCAAGACATAGTCGTTACCTGGGAGCCACAGAAGGTGACCTAGCTCCAACAGGCGGTGATAGGCAGCACCACATGACCACTGGTACCCACGGGCCCCGTGGACAGAGCAAAAGAAGGAGATGGCCAGGGAAGGGCCCCACTCAGCAAGACAGGCTGTGAAGGAGGACATGCTACACACATACAGAGCAGAAACGGTCTCTGCCGCTGACTGAACCACATGCGAGCACATCATCTCTGGGATGCGACCATCGGGAAAGGGATGGAGGCCCAGTGTCTCCGCATGCAGCTGGCAGTCGAGTGCGCTCAACTGAGAACCAAAGTAGTGGAGCCCTGAACTTAGACTCGCATAGGCACCTGTGCAGCTGTCCGGGCAGTTGGCAAGCAATTGCACAGCTGGGGAATTCCAAAGATCACACAGGGTCATTGTCTCGCAGAAGCTCCAGCTATGGGTTGCTAATATGCCTGCAAGCCTTGGGGAAGAGCAGCATCCAGCCATCTTCTCCAGTCCAGACGTCCAGCAGCAGAATGCCGCTGTAACTACTGCAATGATTGGGTGGCTCGAAGCCCTAGAGGGATGGGAGGTGATGGGGGAGCTTCAAGGACAGGTAAGCCCACCAGGCGCCGGCCGAAACATTGTTGTAAATGTAATGAATTGAGAAGAAGCGATTCGAGGTGTGGGATGCGGAAAGCGCAGGTGCTAGACTGGCTGAAACTAGCAGAAGACACAGAGGAGGGCATTCAACACACAGCCCAGGGACACGACACGACACGCGAGGCGAGGGAGTCAGAGTACAACACAACTGGCAGACAACACAGAGGGGTGGGAGAGGTGATCTGCGCCGTCCTGCCTAGGTGGGGGGTACAAGTACAAGGCTGCCACTCCAGGCAGCCTCCTCCTCCATTCCTCCCGCCTCCACTCTCCTATCCCTCCCGCCTGGCTCCTCCTATCCCGCCCTGCTCCACGGGCAGCCAGGCCCGCCTACGCTCCCCTATCACTCCCTCCTAGCTCCATCACCCAGTTTAAATCTCCCTCCACCAGATTGCATTGTTGGTCGTTGCCTAGCAGCGACGCAGCATGCATAAAGTTTCTCCACGGATATGTGAGAAGAAATGTAATAAGAAATCATATTTTGGTGCATAGAAAGTATTCAGTGAGCATTGAGCAACACAACACAGCACTAATTGTATTATTACAAAACAATTATGCTAATGTAAAAAAATAAAATTAAGCGAAACAGAACAACAGGGATTTGAACCCACGAAATGGCAGCTAAAAATTGTCTATTAAGCGGGGACCTTAACAACTATGCCAGCGGAGCTCTGGTATGCAGTGCTGCTTCTGCGAGATAAACAGAGGGCAACGTGCGCTGCAACATGCAACGTGGGGTGGGGAGTGGGACTGTGGAGTGGGGACGTCCGCGTACAGGTATGACCGGTAGAGAGACTAGCGAGAGATTCAATAGGGAAGTGGAGCACAGCACACATAGCACAACTTTTGGAAATGGGGAAATTTAAAGTCTGTACTGTTTGTAGAGACTAGTCTGTAGAGACAACAGAGATTCAATAAGGAAGCGGAGCACAACTTTGGTAAATGGGGAGGGGAATTTAAAGTTTGACTTCAACTTTGACTTCAACTTCAGCTTAATCCAAGCTAACAACGTTAAGACGCGGGGGGGGGTTCACCCCCTCTCTCCCTGTCTGTTGACGATTGCCAGCTAGCCAACAGTACGTTTGCTAGCAATAAAAATAAAATAGAAATTGAACTAGGATAGGACACTTTAACAACATTTTCTCTTACCATGCAACAGAAAGCATTTGTTTATAAAACTAAGACGGCCCAGGGCCGTCTGCAGATTAGAACAGGCAGACCCAAAAATTCATGATTGCAGCGGGCAAGGTACCTAAACCGCTAGGCTACAGAAGCAGTGAAAGTCTGTTCGCGTCCCAGCATAGTCAACTCAACTACCGTCCCTTACACTTACTGCAGCACACTAGGGGGCGGGGCATAATAGCTCTAACATCACGCAGGCCACTTGGCTGTGCTAATCATTTAGTCTTGGGGTAATGTAATAAATAAACATTAGTTAATTATTTACATTACAAAGTATGGCAGCAAAGCACAGCAATAATTATGTTATTACCAAAACAAACAATAACACTGATGTAAAAGTTACATGTAACAGTGGGGATTTGAACTAGCTGAATGACAGCTACAAATTGTATGGCAAGCGGCAACATTAACAACTATGCGAACAACAGAGTTCTGTTGCTCAGCTGACTTCTTCTAGACTGAGGAATTGCGGAATGAGGATTGTGTAAGAAACTATTATGTATGGACTTCGCAGTTTCACAGTACACTTCATTCCTTCAACTTTCAGAGCCGGCCTGGTACTAGTATGTAAAAATGACTCGAACAGCAAATACACAGGTCAGTTTAAACTCTCAAAATGAGTTTTGGAAAAAAAAAATTCTTAGCAGATCTTTACATAAAATATCAATTTGCAAGATAATAAAAACAACGTTCCTTCCTTCAACTCACAACCAGAACATGTTGTAATGTACATCCATTTCTGTATTGAGAAGAATGAGCAGAGACACACAGACAGCACAGCACCAGCAGCAGTCAGCGACTAAGCGTGACACACAGCGCAGCAGCGGCAGCATACAAAATAGTCATACTCCCTTCGCGGAACCGCGATAAGCACTTATGACTATGTCTCATATATCAAATTGGCGGAACGCGGGAAAAGACCGTTGATTAAAACGTTAATGATCAGCAAATCGTTAAAACACATACATGCCGCATCTGTGGATTCTTGTAGCAGCAGAATCGCAGAATCGCGGGGTACCGCGCGGAATTCTGCGAGGCGCAACGTGGGATGTCGAGGTTGAGGAATGGAATTGCGGTGCGGTAACAGCAGCTGCTGCAACAGCCCTATTATGGACAGAAATTGCCATTGTGCAGCACTGGTCCACAAGTCCATGGTTAAATGTACTGTGCCTCCCTCACACTGCCTTCTCCCTTCACGTGCCTGACTGTCATTTCATACAGCTCTGGAATAGCTTTTGTAGCAAAATACACCCTGGTTTGTATTTTCCAGCGCGGGACAATAGTATTCATAAACTTTCTTAAAGGGTTTTGTCTCCACAAGGGAGAAAGGTAGCATGCCCTTTGCAATCCATGAGCAGTTGCTTCAGCCAGTTGGCAGGTCTTTGGATGTGACACCTTGTACTGTTTTTTGTTGTTGTTGTTGTTAAAAAGGCTCTTGAAGCATCAAACTGCATCGGTGGTTTACATGCTAGTGTCCCTGTCTCCTCAAAAGATGTTCCTGAAGTGTCATAAGTGGATGTCGTAGAGCGGTTTTCTGTGGTCAGAAGCAATGCAGTGGCAACATGCTGTGGCTGTCTTTTCTTATCTATGCAGTGTCTTATCCGCAAGTGCGAGATCATTGACATCGTGCAAAACTTTGTCAAGTCTTTTTCCCAGCATGTTTTTTTTAAATACATGCAAATAGCAATGGTTCGGTCATCTTCCTTCAAGTGACAGTGCTTTACCTTTACCTTTACCTCTACCTTTTTCCTTTCAGGCCCTCTCCAACTAATCTAATGATCCAACTGATTTGAGAGACCCAATTGATTTAACTGGACTGGTACTGCCAGCAGTCTCTGACGATCTAAAGGAGGTCCAGTGTGGTCTAGGGAAGGACACAGTAGTTGGGGAGGAGGCTGATGGGGCCATAGGTCCTCAATCGGTGCCATCTATGCCCCCAGAAGCCATTGCGCCAGGGCTCCACCCCCAGAAGCCCCTAGCCGCCATAGCAGCAGGGCTCATCCATCCCCTGCAGGTGAGCGAGGCTCCACCCCCTGGGAGGGCTCAGCCCAAGCCACAGGCCAAAGCTGCCCGCCCGCCCCCAGCGGGCGGCAACAAAAGGGCGTTGGCCGTTTTGTGGCCATTGTGCGGCCGGAGCGAGGACAGCGAGGAGCCACCCCCCTGACAGCACCCACGCTACACAGCCGCCGCCGCCCATTGCCGTGGGACAACACGCCCGCGCTCACACGACACCTGCAGGCCTGGCTTCCCCCCGATACCTGAACAGGTAACACCTATGATGCCTCCCTATACCTCCCTTGCCTCCTCGCCCTCTATCACCTCCCTCCTTCTAGCCTCTCTCACGCACCCCCTCCTTCTCCCTCTTCCTTCACCAGCAGCCTTTCTCCAGCCAACCTACCCCTTATCCTCACCCACGCCCATCCCCCCTCCCCACCCTCATCCCCCCTTACCCATTCCCCCTAGGCCCAAACCCGCGACACCCAGGTGTTCCACAGACCATTGTGGCCAATACGAGGCCAGTGCACGACTCACACCCCGCAAACCAGGCCGTTCCCCATCCCCCAACCTCATCCGCATCCCGTGCCTTCCCAAACACCAATTGCCTTTTTCCTGCTCCCTCTGGAACTGCCGCTCATCCGTGGCTAAAGCTCCCTTCATCCACGATCTCTTCCTCTCTCGCCCCTTTCAACTCCTGGCTCTTACAGAAACCTGGATCACGCCCTCCAACTCTGTTACCCCGGCCGCTCTATGCTCCGGGGGCCTGTCGTTCTCTCACCGCCCCCGCCCTGAGGGCCTGGGTGGTGGTGTGGGCTTACTCCTTGCTAAGCACTGCCAATTCAAAACCCTCTCCCCTCCTCCCTCCCCCTCCTTCCCTTCCTTTGAGGCCCACTCTGTGCGCTTATACTCCCCTCTACACCTTCGGGTTGCTGTCATCTACCGCCCCCCGGGTTCCCTCTCCTCTTTCCTCCCGGACTTTGAATCCTGGCTCACCTTCTTCCTCTCCGATGATATCCCCACTCTTATCCTTGGTGATTTCAACATTCACGTTGACACGCCCTCCGCCCCCTCTGTTTCCCGCTTTCTCTCTCTCGCTTCCTCCTTTAATCTCCGACTCTGGACCGACTCCCCCACTCATACTGACGGCCATTCCCTCGACCTCGTCTTCACTCGAAACTGTTCTCTAACTGACCTCTCCTTTGACCCCTTCCCTAGTTCTGATCACTTCCTCGGCTCCTTCAGCCTTTCCCACCGACCCCCCTCCGCCTCCCCCTCTATGCGCCCCTTCCGCAATATGCAGGCCCTTACTCCCTCGGAGTTTGCCGCACATCTTTCCCCCCTTCTCCCCCCCGTTTTCGCCTCCTCCTCCCCTGACTCTGCTGTCTCTGCTCTCAACGCTTCTCTCTCCTCGACCCTTGACTCTCTTGCCCCCCCCTCTGCTCGCCCCGTCCGCCCCCTCGACCCCCGCCCCTGGCTTACCCCTGCCATCCGCTACCTCCGCTCCTGCGCCCGGGCTGCCGAACGCCTCTGGCGCAAATCCCGCTCCCTCCCTGACTTCCTCCATTACAAATTCTCCCTCTCCTCCCTCTCCTCGGCTATCTCCCTAGCTAGGCAGCGCTATTATGCCTCTAGGATCGAATCTTTCTCCCGCGACCCTCGCCGCCTTTTCTCTACTTTCGACTCCCTTCTCAAACCCCCCTGCCCTCCCCCGCCCTCTTCCCTTGCTGCTCGGGATCTTGCGTCGTTCTTCACCTCCAAGATTGACAAGATCCGTCGGGATATTGCCTCCCGCCCCCCTCCGCCCCCCGCTCCCCTCCCGCCCCCTCCCCCGCCCCCCTCCCTCCTCGCATCCTTCCCTCCTGCCTCTCTCCAGGAAATCTCTGCTCTTCTCTCTTCATCCAACCCCTCCACCTGCCCCCTTGACCCGATCCCCTCCCGCCTCCTGACCTCTATTGCTCCCACTGTCGCTCCCCCCCTTCTGCATGTTGTCAATCTCTCCCTTTCCACAGGCTCCTTCCCCTCTGCCTTCAAACATGCCACTGTCTCCCCCATCCTCAAAAAGCCTACCCTGGACCCTTTCGATCCCTCTAGTTACCGGCCGGTCTCCCTCCTTCCCTTTGCTTCGAAGCTCCTGGAACGTGTCGTCTACTCCCGCTGCCTGAACCTCCTCTCTGCCAACTCCTCCCTCGACCCTCTCCAGTCCGGCTTCCGCCCCCTCCACTCTACTGAAACTGCCCTGGCCAAGATCACCAATGATCTACTTGTCGCTAAATCGAAGCGCCACTACTCCGTTCTTGTCCTCCTTGACCTCTCTGCCGCCTTTGACACTGTCGACCACTCGCTCCTCTTGGACTCCCTTTACTCTTTGGGCTTCCGTGGCTCTGTCTTTGACTGGTTCTCCTCCTACCTCTCTGACCGCTCCTTTAATGTCTCCCTCCCCGAGTCGACCTCCCCCTCCCTTCCCCTCTCGGTTGGGGTTCCCCAAGGTTCTGTCCTTGGCCCTCTCCTCTTCTCTATCTACACCCGGTCCCTTGGTGAAATTATTGCCTCCCACGGGTTCCAATACCATCTCTATGCTGATGACACCCAACTCTATCTCTCTACCCCCTCTCTCTCCTCCTCTGTCCGCTCACGCCTCGTCGACTGCCTCTCTGATATCTCCGCCTGGATGTCCCGACGCCAACTCAAACTGAACATGGCCAAGACTGAACTCCTCATTTTTCCTCCCTCCCCCTCCTCTCCCTCTGACCTGACCGTCTGCATTGATGGGGTCACCATCCGTCCTGTTCTCCGTGCCCGCAGCTTGGGCTTCATTTTTGACACGCACCTCTCCTTTAAACCTTACATTGACTCTGTGGCCAAATCCTGCCGATTCGCTCTCCTCAACATTGCCCGCATTCGCCCCTTTCTATCTGTCTCCTCGGCCAAAATCCTTGTTCATGCCATGGTTATCTCTCGCCTCGACTACTGCAACCTCCTCCTTGCTGGCCTCCCTCGCTCCCACCTGTCCCCCCTTGTGGCGATCCAAAACTCTGCCGCCAAGGTCATTCACTCTGCCCGTCGCTTCGACCATGTGACGCCTCTCCTCCTCTCCCTTCACTGGCTCCCCCTTCCTGAACGTATCCTGTTCAAACTCCTGGTTTTCACGTTCAAATCGCTCCATGACCAAGCTCCCCCTTACCTCTCGGACCTAATCGCCCTACGCGCTCCTGCGCGCGCTCTCCGCTCTTCCGCTGTCCCCTCCCTCGCTCTCCCTCGCTTCTCCTGCTCGCCCAACCGCCTTCGTCCCTTCTCCCTCGCTGCCCCGCATGCCTGGAACTCCCTCCCTGCCGACGTCCGCCTCGCCTCCTCCCTCCGCTCCTTCAAATCCCTCCTCAAGACCCACCTTTTCCATGCTGCCTTTCCCAATGCCCTCTAGTCTTTCCCCTTGCTCTTACTGTCAGCCCTCCTCTGCTGACTGCTGCTACCGACCACCTTGTAACCAAGCCAAGTACACGCACCTGAGACTTCGCATCCGCCTGAATGTTTGTTTGTCTTCTCCCATGTCTCTCCCGCTGTCCCCTCTCCTTGTCTCCCCCTCCTTGTCTTTTAGATTGTAAGCCACAGGCAGGGACCGCAGCTGATTGTATGTTCTGTACAGCGCCAGGTTGTTACTGGCGCTTTATAAATGCTTAATAATAATAATAATAATAATAATAATAATCTATGGAATCGCAGGTGGGGAGAGTCCAAGTTTGACAATCTGCAGAGATCAGGGTTGTGTCCTGGAATATTGCGGGGTGGAAGGCTAAGGCTGATGATTTGAATATCCTCCCCTTTTTGAGGTTGAGTGACATTATTTGCCTGCAGGAGACATGGCATCAGGGACCAGTCTCCTTCCCAGGCTATGATGTTTTTGAGCTGGCAGCCAGCTCTGCATCCGGGAAGGGCCACCTTAGTGGGGGTTGTTTGTGTTTTGTTGCTTCCTCTCTGAAAGCGGGGTATCTCCCACTGGTGGGGCAGTTCTCCTTTCTATGTGGGGTGATAGTGGTTTCCCCCCTCAAATCGATTGCTATTTTGAACGTTTACATTCCTCCCTCCTCTTCGCGGTACTATCATAAATCATGCTGGGAAGAATTGGGTAAACTGTTAGGTGTGCTGGAAGAGTCCCATCCAGGTATTGGGATTTTATTGGCAGGGAATTTCAACGCCCGTATAGGGACCTCTGATTTGGCACTTGCCCAGGCTGGAGGGCCATGGACGTTGGAGCTTCTTCCCCAGTCTCTATCGAGATGGTCTAAGGATAAGAGTATCAATAAGAGTGGGCTTTTGCTGGCAGGGGTATTGGTGTCAGGGGGACTCACGATACTGAATGGTCGGTTTCCCCAGGATTACCCTGTGGAATTTACATTTGTTTCACCATTAGGGGCTAGTGTGCTGGACCTTATGGCAGTCTCTGAGTCCCTCTATCTTACAGTAGTGGGGTTCAGGGTAGTCTATCAGCCAGGTAGCGACCACTTCCTGGTACAGTTGGGGCTTGCAGGAAGCGAACTTTATGGCCCGGTCCTGAGGTGGCCTGTCCTGGGGTCAGTCTCTCCCCCTCGTAAGCAAAAAGTAAGGTGGTGCGCTGCGCTGGGGGATTTGGTGGGAGCATGTTTGTCATCTGCAGAGGGCGATGGCTGGCTAGTGGGGCTTGAACAAGCAAGAGATGAGGAGGAGATGAGGTCTGGATATAGGGCAATCCTTAAAGGATTGGCCCCTTTATTCCTGGCAACGAAGCCACCTGAGGATCGGAGGGTTGGTGCTCCTCTTAACCCTTGGTTCGATGGGGAGTGTCGGCAAGCCAGGAAGTTATTACGGGCTGCATATAGGTGTTTCAGGAAGAACGACATGTTGTTGTCCATGACGGCATTTCGATGGTTGCGTGCTAAGTATAAGGTGCTTTTGCAAGGGAAAAAGAGAAAGTATCATTACCGTCAGTGGGAAAGGATTAATTTGGCCCTTAAAACCAAAGATGCAGCATATTTCTGGAGACTGGTTAGGGGGTGTGGCAAGGCCTGTGGGAGAATCGAGAATAAGGTCCCAGAGGCGGAATGGGTGAAGTTTTTTACTTCACTTTATGCCTCTGATCCGGGACTCCTGGTTCCCTTGCCTTTATTGCATTCACTCCCGAGTTGGTCCCCAGTTACAGGAGCCGAAATAGAGGCCATAATAGATGGACTGAAGAGGGAAAAGGCGGCAGGTCCCGATGGCTTGCCATCTGAGCTTTTTAAAGCCAATAAGACCTGGTGGGCTAGGGCCTTGGCGGCCTTGTTCACAGGCATCAATCTGGGGATCTGCCGGAGGGTTGGACACAGGCAGAGATTGTTCCAGTATTTAGAAGGGCTCCCCTGAGGAGGCAAGGAATTATAGACCTATTAGCCTCCTCAGTGTGGTCAGCAAAATGTATGCCCGTTATCAGGCTGGACAACAGTGGTACTCTGTCACAGGAGATTTCTACTAGCTGCGGGGTCAAGCAGGGGTGTGTGTTGGCCCCTGCTTTATTTAATTATTATTTAAACAGCCTCATTCCTTTGGTCACTGCCTCTAGTAATTGTCCACCGAGATTGGGGACACGTGAGGTAGCAATATTACTCTATGCGGACGATGCGGTCCTGCTGGCTAGATCTCACCTGGGGCTCTCCAGGCAACTTGCAGTGTTCCATTCTTATTGTGTGCAGAATTCATTGGAGATAAATTACTCCAAAACTAAGATCATGCACTTTTCCTGTAGGTGTAAGAAGTTCAAATGGGCCATAGGGACACGTGATTTGGAACAAGTAAACTCCTACAAATATCTAGGGATGATTTTTCAGGCTAGCGGGTCATGGCTAGCGCATGCACAGGCGGCAATTGGGCAGGCCAAATTAGCAGCACGGTCGATTTGTAATTTTTTCAGGACTAGAGGGGGTCATTTGATAACTCCGGCTATAAAGGTCTTTAAGGCCAAATGTGTTGTCCCACTGGAAAGGGTCCAGACCATCTTTCTAAGGTCCCTCCTTGCGGTCCCTAACCATGCCCCTAATGTGGCCCTTCGCAGAAAATGCGGGGTGATTACCATGGAGTCTCAGGTCTGGAGACTGGCCATAGGGTATTGGTTAAAATTGCAATTCTGCCGTACTTCCTCACTGGCCGTTATGGTTTTGGCAGAAGAAAACGCTTGGGTCAGCCAGGTGAGCGCTAAGCTCTGTCTAATGGGTCTTGCACTGGATTCTCTATACTCATTGGATTTTAGGGCTTTAAGGTTCCTCTTCCTTCAAAGGTTGGCAGACATCACTGTACAAGAGGAGAATGCCACCCTTAGAGCTCTGTCCTCGCTGGCCCCGCTTATGGAATTCTACGAGTATTCCCTTGCCCCTGCAACGTACTTCCAGTATCCTCTGAGCCCCCAAGTTCGTAGGTGCTTTTCAATTGCAAGGTTGTCTGTTTTCCCCTCGGGTGCTACAGAGGGTCGATTTATGGGGAGACATTTGTTGGCTGTTACATGCGATTGTCCATTGCGGAAGCCGGATACCATGGAGCACATCTTATTGCACTGCGAGTGGTATGCCGGGTTACGTGCCAAATGGATCTTGCCCCATTTGAATTTATATAGGTGTAACTGCCAGGCATGGGTGTCTTTGCTGTCTGGACGGGATGGGGAAACAACCAAGGATGTAGCTCTTTTTCTATATAAGGTTTTGGCTGTAAGAAAGAGGAGGAGGTCTGCTACGAGTGAGGAAGGTGAGGGAGGCTGTGTGACATATAGATCCTGATTTCTGATAACGATAACTTTGATCTCTGCTTTTTGTCTACAATTGTGTCTGTCGTTTTGTATTTGTTGTTTTGTGTGACGGCTTGTCTACACACTTAAATAAAATGTTATTATTATTATATAAGTGACAGTGCTCCCACACTCATGACCGCCCACCTGTTGATTTCCATTTATTGTTTGCTTGGTTGGGAATAGGAAGTGTTGCAGAGATTTCAGTTTCAGCGTTCGTATCGCGCTGCTGAGGCACAGCAGATGCTCCAGGACATGTTTTCTTTGCACTTACCTGTCCATTCCTCCAACCAGTGTCGACGGTGATTGAGTTTTGGACGTGGACATGGAGAGAGTGGTGCATGGCAAGGAAGTGCTGCTGCCTGCAAGACTCATACGGTGCCACTTGGGACTAGGTTGCCAATCATCCTCTGAATCTCCAGGCCAGGCAGGGGAGCTGGCCTGGCCTGGCCTGGCCTGGCCTGTCTGTAGGAGTAATGCTGGGGGACGGGTTAGTGGCTTCCACCATGCCATGATTTATTTATTTTTTAAAAGGTGGGTGCCACACTGCTACTGCCTGCTGCTTGGCACTATGGAGTTTCGGGGATTTCTGAGGTCCGGAGTTCTGAATTCCGGGTCTTCGAACAAAGTTCTGAAGTTTGGTCGAGTACCCGGATCAGGTTCTGAGAACTTCAGAACTTGAGTCGAGTACTCGGATGGCCTATTTGGTGCAGCCCTACTTTTAGTATATATCTGATTCAAAAATTAGAACTATAGAGGCTACATTTTTCTACTGAACCAAAATAATTGTACCATGACCTCCCACAGTTGCCTCTGTTCCCCAGCTCCAGGATTCTGGCTTCATTCTTGCTGTTCAATTAAAATCCCATCACTACTGTCTTACATGGTTTCTCTTATACCTTCCAGGATCTGATAATCGCACTCTGTATACATTTAATAAAAAAGCGAGGTCTATCCTGTGGATCTTCATAACTGTCTGAGGTTTTTAATACTCTTAAACACCTCTTTATTTTAGTTGAATCGAGTTTTTTTTCTATTGATTTTGTTTTGTTTTATGGTTTTATTGTAGATTGTTCCTTCAATTTGTTTTCTTCTTCAGTTCCACAAGTATTTATAAGAAATCAGTGACAGATCTAGTGCATGTTCACATGAAATGTTGCTTATCTAAGTGCATTTTACATAAACAACTGTATTCCTGGGTAAATTAACTCTCAGATATCTTTGTGGGTAAATTATCCATCTAAATAAGCATGGTTTCATGAGAACGTACCCTTAGGAGCCAAGGAACCCTAACTTCCAGTGGTGCCTGTTAATGATGACAGATGGTAAGCTTCCTTTGTCTTCTCACATTTGTCCAGGGTGTCATCTCTCTCCTGGGTCGCCTGAAGATTCTGATTGACTTACTTTCTTGTTCTCACTATTACTGTGACAGAGTAACAGGGACTTCAACTTGATTCAGACCCTGTGGTGGGGATTATTGGACTTTAGGGGAGACTTGCTGGACACATGGGTGTGGAGTGATAAGAGAGAGTAGTAAAAGGAAGAGAATGCGGGTTCAGAGTATGAAACATGGGAGACAGAAATGGAGGAGGATTAGGGTGGAAGCGGATGCTGAGAAGGCTAACAATATGGAAGAGTTAAGATGAGAGTGAAATCACAGTAAAGACAATTGATAGTCTATGGTAAGAAAAGCACAGAAATTCCACTTGCAGTGATGTCATTATGCCAAAATTAAAACCAATAAATAAATTAAAATAAAATGCAAACTATTTAGGGTTCATGTAGGAGATTTTCAAAGGCACAAATGGGTTGTAGACATATCAATCTCTTTGTAACACATGATCTGTGCTGTGTATGTTGCTAAAGTGGTAGCTGTTCTAAGTCAATCAAAATTTGGACTGAACATTCAGGTTTTAATAAAACACAAATAAATGAAAGGGGTCGGGGGGGAGACCTTTTCAGGTGCCATAGTCAAAAACTCAAATCCTAAGAGTGTGTATTTGAATTCTGAGTGAACCCAACATTTCCTGGAAAATGTGGTATTCAAAGACCTAAACTAGGCGCCAAAAACTGCAGCACATATTCAGCTTGGAGCCAGGCTGCTCTCTGACTCAGCTTAATTGTCTGCTTAGGGAGCCTGTAGTGAGCCCTCCCCACCTGCAGAGGCCACTGTTGAGTCAGAACTGCAGGCTCCAGCACTGCAGCCAGACCCAACCCAGTGGGGCCAGTATATAAACCATAATGTTAACAGTTCAGTTCATTTTGCGTTAGAGCAGCACAATGATAGATTAGAACTACTGGAAGTACTGACCAATTGTGATTCCCAAATTTAGACCAGTGAAAAATACCAAAAAGTCTATACGTTTTTTCATAGCATGAGTGAAGGTGAATGACCTGTTTCTGATGGAAACAGCATTTGCTGCTATTGTTAGTTTCAGGCCTAGCTTCTACCTCCCCAAGTAAACAACCTCACCACCAAGCCACCCATATTCTCTATGCTCCCCCAAACCAATGTCTCCCGTTTAAAATTGGAAGCAGACTCAGGCCTCGAAGGAAAGAAGAATCTGGTGAAGACTGCGGCTGTCATACTGGCAGAGCCTTACTGCACGTCTCTGCCAAAATAACCCATATGTGCAGAGCCCCATGTTCATTGACCGCAATCCCATGCTCTGTGGATTCCCACACGCAAGCTTCATGCGTCGGTTTGTGCGTGGCACATAGTGCCGGAAACATGGATGCATGCAGGTTCTGCGCAGCTGTGCGCGCACGTGGCTTTGCACAGAATCCACAGTTCATGGGATTGGGACCACCATGTTTCCCACATTGGCGGCAAGAGTGAACATGGGAAAAGATACAAATACAAGACACAAATTTATATTGCTAGTGCTTTATTATTAATACTCATCATCATCATCATCATCATGAATACTAAAATACAAATACAATAATAATAAGCCCTTAGGCTGCATTCAAACAAGCCTTTTCTCCCGAGTTAAACTGCTTCCTTTGCATTTTTATTGCTTGTGTAAAGTAATTAGCTCCCAAGATCTTGTGCAAGCTGGCTGTTACTCACAGGCAGCTTTCCAGCTGAAAACCGAGGATTAACAGTGGAGCTAAGTTGCTCGTGCACATTGTCCCTAACGTGTGAAGGATCTTAAACTCCTCTTGAGCATTGTTGATACTATACCAGTGCGCCAGGAGACTTGAAAACTCCTATCTCAGTTGATCATTAGCAGCTCATGTGCATGGCACGGTTCAATGCTGAGGGGAAGGGAGATTTAGGGCACGTTTGAAGGGTGATTAAGACAGATAAATAGCAACAGCTCTCCTGCACAGGTAATAAAAGAGCCTGGAGAAAAGGAGAAAGTGCTCATTTGGATACAGCCACAAACAAAAACACTTAAGCTTGTGCACAGCCCTAATCAATATATTTTCCATTCCACCCATTGTGGAAATGCAGCTCTCATCACTAGCTTATTCTGGCCTATCCCAGGTAGGAGTGGGCCCAACTCATGAACACGCTGGATTTGATGTTTTGCACTGACCTGGAAATGGGGGTTTCAGTTATTGGGTGTGTGGATGCAACACTGTTGTCATGACTGGATCATTATCCTCCTGACGGCTTGGATCCCAGCCCATTGCGGTGATGGACCAGTTAGATTGATCCATCCTCTGAGAATTGTGGATCCAGTAGGATTCCAGAACTCTCTGGGGGATTTATCTACTGACCTTGGGCTGCTCTGTCGATGACCTGGTCGCCCTGTCGAATGGCATTTTGACCAAGGCCATTGGCACAGTGGCACCCAGATGTCCGCTTCCACTGCTGCATCTACACAGGTTGCCGTGGTATATGGAGAACCTGAGACAGCTGAAGAGGGAGGGTAGGCAGTTAGAGCACAAGTGGCTCCAAACTCACTGAATCCAACTGATTGCGGCATAGATAGTTTTTGAAAGACTATGTCGTGGCTGTGATGGCAGTGAAGAAGGCTTTCTTTGCCGCAATCATAGCATCTGCGAAGTCTTGTCCAGCAGAGCTATTCCAGGTGGTGAGAAGTTTGGTTCATCCAGCCTGTCTCTGCTGGATGAACCAAACTCTCCTGGAGTTGGAGTCATCTAATGCCCACTGAGACATTTTTACTTTGCAGACAAAATTGCTCATATTCAGCAAGACTTTCGCGCAACCATTTCTATGGCAGAGAGTTTGGGGCTGTGGAGGTCCAGCCTTGTTCTTTTTATTTTGATCAGTTTCAGTCAGCATTGCCCACTGATGCGGAGGATGTGCTTGGAGCTGTGCGGGCCACCAGTTGTGAATTAGATTCATACCCGTCCTGGTTGCTGAAAGCCAACTGGGAGACGTTAGGGTTGTTGCTGGATGAGGTTGTCAGTGCCTCCCTTTGGGACTCACTTAAAATGGCAATTGTCTGGTCTCTGCTTAAGAAACCATCTTTGGATGCTGACTGCCCTGCCAGCTATCAGCCTGTCTCTAACTTTCTCTTTTAATTGAGTGGGTGGTGGCACGTCCGCTCCAAGCACATCTGGATGCTATGAGATTCCTGGACCCCTTTCAGTCTGGCTTTTGTCCTGGGCATGGCATGGAGACTGCACTTGTGGTGTTTGTCGATGATCTATGCTTGGAGATGGAGGGAATTCCACTCTGTTGATCCTTTTAGATCTATTAGCAACTTTTGACACTGTAGATCATGAGGAGTTGTTGACTGGACTGTGGGATCTGGTGGGGGGGGTGCAGGATTGCTCTTGAGTGGTTTCGTTCCTTCCTGTTGAGTAGGTCTCAGTGGATGGTGATGGGTGATTGCTTGTGTTCACCCCGTGATCTCCCCTGTGGTGTCCCACAGTGTTCCATCTTTTTCAGTGTGTATATGAAGCTGTTGGGCGAGATCTTTTAAAGGTTTTGAGTGAGGTGTCATCAGTAAGCTGATGACACCCAGCTCTACTTCTCTTTTTAATCTGACCCATTGTCTGGCTGCTGTGGGGAACTGGTTGAGGGTGAGTAGACTGAGGTAGAATCCTGACCAGACTGAGGTGATGATGGTTGGTCAGCCTTGTGACTTGGGGGGATTGGGACCTCCATAATTGTCCTGACCAGACTGAGATGATGATGGTTGGTCAGCTTTGTAACTTGGGGGGATTGGGACCTCCATAATTGATGGGGTACCCCCCCCCTCCAGTCACTCAGGTTTGCAGCCTTGGAGTGCTCCTCGACCCGTTGCTGTGTCTGGAATCTCAGGTGGCAGCAGTGGCCAGGAGTGCTTTTCACCAACTCCATCTAGTGAGAAGGCTGCAGCCGTTTCTTTCTGATTCAGATCTGGCAACCATCCTCCATGCCTTTATTACCTCGAAACTAGACTACTGCAATGCGCTCTACATGGGGCTGCCCTTGAAAACAATTCAGAAGCTGCAGCTGGTGCAGCTTATGGGGATGGGTCACCAGGGGCACATAACACCGGTACTCCAAAATCTGCACTACTTGCCTATTGTCTTCTGGACATAATTAAAAATTCTGGTTTTGAAATTTAAAGCCCTAAGCGACTTGGGTCTCACTTACGTGGCAGATTGCCTGGCCTACCATGTCAGAACCTCTACGGTCAGCTGGGGACACCCATCTGGAGGTCCTAGCTATTAACTTGACCTCCATGATGAGGAGGGCGTTCTCAGCTGCCATGCTGCAGTTGTGGAACTTCCTCCCCCGGGAGGTTCATTTATGGTCAGGCTTGAGCACCTTTAGGAGGCAGTGTAAAACTATCTTATTCTCAGGGGCATTTGGCTGTGGGGGCTAGGGTAGGAATTGTGGAGGTAAAGGGTAAGTCATACCGCTGGGATCGAAAAGGGTTGGGGGGAATGGTTTGGAATTTTGGGGTGTTATGTTTTTTGTATTTGTTTTATGTGTATTTTGTCTATATATTTTACCACTGTAAGCCATCCTGAGCTGCCTTTGGTGGGGAGGGTGAGGTAAGAAATTTAAATAAATAAATAAATAAAATAAATTCTCAGCTTCTGTTCACTTTGTATCATGGTTTTATTTATATGTGAACATACAAGTCAGCTTCCAGTCCAGTGTTTTTTTTAAAGTCAAGATTCTTTTGTTAGTTTTAATAATGAACATTACAAAGTGTCTCAGTGTCGTCTGAACAAATCTTGTTATTTTATGTCTCTTTTTTCTTTATCATTTTTAGTTGGTGGTTTGTGAAGCTCAGCTGAAATATTTTTTTAAGACTCTGCCTTTGACTTCTTAAACTGCGAACCAATTCTCTGTGTCTGCTGCTTTTTGATGAACATAATAAAATTCAGTTGGCTTCCCAAAGCACCTTCTTTTAGCAAAACGCTTTTTGTGCTCCAATTTATTGTACATCGTTTTTCAGATCCAGAAACTAACCTTGTAATGAGCTGTAGAAAAATACATTGTATTGTACCTTATTATGGAATTCTCCTGAATGTTTTGTTACAGAAGAAAAATACTTCCTTAAAGTCAAGGGAGAAAGCATCTCTACTTAACGAGCATATAAATGTTTTAATAAGAGAAATGTGTCAGTTGACCAAATGAAAACCATAAATCTTTTAGAGGCTAATCTATAATCTTCATAGAGCTGTTCAGCTGACATGAGGAAGCAGGACACCACCAAGAGTTACTGCTTTGTTTCTGCTAAAAATGTGTCTCAAACTTCAAAGAGCTTCATTTCCAGCTCTTCAGCAAATTGATTTCTTTTCCCTTTTGAAGGAATAATTGACCCCAGAGCCAAGATTTAATTTTAAAAGATAACAAAAACTCATCTTAGTCAAAGTCAGAAAAAGAATGGGAAAGGGACACGCAGAGCTAGACCTTACTATAACTAATGTCAGTAAAGATCTAATAGTAGGAATTGCTGTATTTTCCGTCTCACATGCCTCATTCAGTGTGTCTAGTAGTTTCATACATGATAACTCTGCAGTCTAAAAATGGAGACAGAATCCCCTTCAACATTAGATGTTCTAAAAGCACTATTGACAGTCCATGCTGCAGACAAATAGTAAATAAAAAATGGGGTTAGGTGGGGTACTCTTTAATTACTAGAGTCACTATCATCATCATCATCATCATCGGTTTATTGTACTGGCTCAGCCATGACAAATACACAAACAAAACATATATATTACAAAAAACAACAATTATAAATATAAAAACAATACAGTGAAGCAATGAATGAAATAAATGAGACAATAGATCACTATCCCAGAATACAAATATAAGATACAAGAGAGCACCCCCCATGCAGCTAGCAGGGGTGGTGGTTTGTGCCTGCCCATCTGGAACAGGGTGAGGAGCAGGAGATAGGCAAAGGCCGTTGCTCCTCCCTTGCTGCTCTGGAGGTGCGGCACCAGGGCCCAATGGGGAAGGGGGATGCACCTGGAGGGCGGAGACCTGGGCAGGTACTTCTGCCCAGACCAGCCAGCTGCTCTCCCTCTTCCCCCAACTCCGGACAAGGACAGGAATGTTGGAACTTCCTTGCTGCTCCTTCGTTCCCAACTTTAGAATTCTTTCTGATCTTGGTGGTAAGGAGGGGAACTGGGGGTACGGGAGTGGACACTGGGATGTGGCTGCTCAGCTTGTACCCCCACCACTTCAATGACGGGAGCCCTGGGGGACACCAAGTGAGGCGGATCTTTCCTGCTGCTGCAGAGGTCGGGGGGGAAGAGCACGGGAGAGCAGCATGCGCGCCGTGGTAGCTAGGAGCCCCGACGCCCACGTGGTCCCCTGCTGCTCCATAGCACACAGCCTTTTCTCAGGCGTGGAAAGCAAGGGAGCACGACGGTCTGCTGGACGTCCCAGGGGGATGGAGAACAGGGGAACGTGGCAGGCCGCCTGCTTGTGGACAGCCTGGGGGGGGGGAGCATGCAGAGAGCGTAGAGCTAAGCCCACGTGGGGAATGGGTCCAGTCTAGCCCTGCCGCCTGAGTGGAGCTCTGCCTGCCGCAGCATTCCTGCCAGCCGCATAGAGTTGTGCCCCCTCCGCACCCAGCTGCGGCACTCAAGCTGCCCCCGGGGAGCTCTCCCCCTCTGCTGCAACCCCTGCCGCTCCATAGCACTCCACTTGCACAATCCCCGCTGCCCGGCTGCCACGTGGATCCCCGGGGGTGGGGTCTGGTAGCTCTGGCCGCCGCCGCAGTCCCTGCAGCCCTGGAGTCGGTAATCAGCAACAAATCCTTTGGCTCCATTGCCCAAGTGGAGCGCCGCGGCACCAGGCCCCTCCCCCCCATGCACTCAAGCTTTAGTGGGGGAGTGAGCATGGGCCGGCCAGAGCATGGGCCCCCATGCGACCTTCTGGGGTCCCGCGTGTGGAGCCTTGCCTCCTCGACTGAGGAGGGGGAGGGGCAGCAATGGGATCCCTTGACCCCATTAGGAAGGGGGGGGGGGAAGCATGGGCCCCCTGCAACCTGTACTGGGTCTGCAGCGGGATCCTCTGGGGCGCCTCGTGCAGAGCATGACTGCGCCACAGCACAAAGCCCACCCCGGATGCTCTGATGTTCTTTTCGCCCCTCCCCCTTTCCCCTTGGTGCATTGGGTCTAGGCCGTGGGGCCTGTATGTTCATTACGAAACCCCAGGTACAGGGGCACCCAGGGTGCTCTTTGAGAGGAGTGGGCCCGTGATGCAGCCCAAAACACGCAACATATGTATAACTAAAGGAACATGTAAATAAATGAATGAGTGTGATAAATAATTAAGTTATATTTGGTGGTTTTAACAAATACAGTTCATGGGGGGGAAATGAATCACGTGTCCCACCTCACCTGCACAAAACCCTCCAATAGGGTGTAGCACAAAGCACAACACACATGCCCCTCCCAACAGCCTTTAAGCACTGGGTAGCGCAAAGAGGGCAACATGCAGTGGTTGCCCGCCCACACGTGGGATCGGGGCTAAGGGGACCTTCCCTTTGTGTTTTTCCCCAAGCACAGGTTGACATGGCACGTACAAGAGGGAACCGAGGTGGCAGGAGTGCTCAGGCTGTGGCCCCCCCAGCCGCTAGCGTGGGGAGGGGACGACCCAGGACGAGGGCCGCTGCCACCCATCCTGCAGGTGACCAGGAGCAGCTGGACAGCGCTCCTAGGTACACCATGCGGAAGGTGACCACGATGCTCACCGAAGCATTCGAATCCATTCATGCTCGGGCGAGGCGGCTGCAGCTCCCTCGCTGCCCAAACAGGCATGGGGGCGAGGCAGCCGGACTCCTGTTCCCACCAGCACAGGGGCTGAGATGGAATTACCGGAGGCGGAGGTTGGGAGTATGGTGGCTGTGATGCAGGCAACCTGGAGAGAGACACCAGGGACGAGCAGGATACAGTCGATGCCAAGCGAACAAGGTGAGGGGTCCACGGGTCCTGCAGTCACTTGTACTGGGGGCTCCGTGGGCCCGGGGGTGTTGGGCTGGGCAACGCCGCGGGCGTGACTTCCGGGTCATGCCCAGCTAGCAAGGGGCAAACCAGTCAGTGGTATTGGGAAAAATCAGCAGCGCTGGCTGTAGATGCCAATGCTGCGACCCCGGTGTGGGACACGGCAGCGGTTGATACGGATGCAGAAGCCACTTACGGCCGGCCAGGTCTCACTCCGGCCTTACATGCATATGCCATCCCTATCTCCTTGCCCCGCGGATCACCCGCCGCTCGCAACCAAGGAGAAAATATGGAAGGGGGTGTTTATTGACATTTTCATGTTGCTGCATGGTGAGGAGCCAGGGGAGGAAGGCAATGAGTCGGACAAAGGAGTAAGGGGAAAAGGAAGAGGCTATTGGTACCCAGAACATGGGAGAAATGGTCCACCCGCTTTTACATTTACATGGGGGGTGGGGTGGGGGTGGCATACAGGTTCCCGAGCTGGACATGGTAGCTGATTCAATACGCTGCCATTATCCAAAAGGCTTATTTAGATTTTGGTGGGACAACCTGGCTAGAGTATGATGAGATGTTCTGGCGGACGGTCGCATCCAACCCCCATACCCGGTGGGATATCGTCGAGTATAACTTACACTCGCAGAACATGGCTCCTCATCGCCTAGTGGGAGGCATCTGAACAGGTAGCGGGGTTGTGCTGCCAGCCCCCCCGAAGCAAGTTGCGGGAAAGCAAGTCTGCTGGGCTTATAATGGCAGAGGGTGTTTTCATGCCTGTTGCAAATACGCCCACGCCTGCGTAACCTGTGGGGGTGCCCTCCCTGCCTCATCCTGTTTCAGGGGACGAAGCGATGCGGGTAAATAAAAATCTGCAAGTGGCAGTCCGAAACAGGAACGCCAAGGGGGCGGTGGAGGTCACCAGGCGGGTAGCAGTCATTGGGCTGGCCCGTACGCCAATCAGGCTTGAGGCGTTAGCCCCTCTCCTCCAACGCTATCCAAACAGACTTGACGCAGAGTACCTATTGCGGGGTTTTTCAGAGGGTTTCGAAATTCCATACATGGGTCGATCAGATGGCCAATAACCTTAAGTCTGTACGGGGCATGGAAGGGGTTGTGTGGAACTAGATAAACAAGGAACTAGAGGCGGAGCGGGTCGCAGGCCCGTTCGGCGCCCCCCCCCCATTTCATTATTTCAGGGGCTCCCTGTTAGGGATAGTGCCCCAAAAGACCCTGGGTGAGTTTAGATTGATCCACCACTTGTTATACCCCAGGGGCAGTTCCGTCAACGATGGGATTGACCCTGGGCTGTGCTCAGTTCAATACACCTCTTTCGATGCCGCGATTTGCGCAGTGCACACATGCGGAAAGGGGGCACTCATGGGGAAGTGCGATATACAGGCTGCATCCTCACCTGTGGCAGTGGTGGTGGCAGCGGGAGGGGAGAGGGAGACATGGCAGCGCAGAGGAGCCAGCAGGAGGAAAAGAACCGGTATGAATGGGGATCTGCCGTGGCTTCTCTCATGCATATCAGGGCAGGATTTTGAGCCCTGACATGCACGAGAGAAGCCACGGCAGATCCCCATTCGCACCGGCTCTTTTCCTGGCTGCCGGCTCCTCCTCGCTGCCTCGTCTCCCTCACCGCTGCCGCCACCACCGCCACAGGTGAGAATGCAGCGGGCCAGTTCTTCTTTGACAAGGCCATGCCTATGGGCTGCGCCATTTCCTGCTCTGCTTTCGAGTGATTCAGTACCATGCTAGAATGGGCAGTCAGGGAGAGGTCGGGCTTGCCCTATATATCGCATTATGTTGATGATTACCTCTTCTCGGGGTGGGCGGGCTCTCAGGAGTGCACTCACCTCATGTCCATGTTCACTAGCGTGGCGGCAGAGCTGGACGTACCATTAGCCGGTGGAAAGACGGAAGGGCCCATGACTCGGCTCTCCTTCCTGGGTATACTGATAGACACGGTTTCATGCACTTTGAGTCTCCCTCCGGACAAGCTGGCCTCTGCGGGTGCTGTTAACACACATAGCGACCATCAGGAAAGTTACTTCAAAAGCCATGCAGACCTTGCTGGGCCATTTAAATTTTGCCTGCAGGGTTATTGCCCCAGGTAGAGCCTTCTGCGCCTGGCTAGGTCGAGCCACCGTAGGTATGTATGCCCCTCACCACCGCATTAGGATTTCCAAGGGCCTTCGGGGGTCTGGCTCACGTTCTTAAAGAATTACAATGGGATTTCTCTGGAGGAAAGTCCATCTGCTGGAAGCGGATCTTCAGGTGGTCTCAGATGCCACAGGTGGGTCAGGTTTCGGGTTTTCTTCCAGGGTAGATGGTGTGCCCAGCGTTGGCCGCCCAGATGGGTGGGTACGGATCTGGTCAGGGACATAACTTTTCTGGAGCTCTTTCCATTGCTAGTTGCCTTAGAGCTCTGGGGGCATCACTTTCGGGATTCCCATGCATGTTTTTGGTCAGACAATCAGGCGGTGGTTCAGGTGGTCAATCGCCAATCTAGTAAGTCCCCCAGGGTTATGGTGTTGGTACGTTGGTTTGTCCTGAAGTGCCTCTCATTAAACATGTATTTCTCGGCCAAGCACGTGCCAGGGGTTCATAATGATATTGCTGATTCCCTCTCTTGTTTTCAGATGGAGAGGTTTCGTTTGCTGGCGCCTGGCGCCAATGCTAACCCAGAGGTGATGCCGGAGGCCCTGTGGCAGCTTGGGAACACAGATTAGATAAAGGGGTTCGAGCGGCAGTACCGAGCTTGACCTGGCAGGCTTACGTCGGCTCCTTTCGGGAATTCCAGAGTTTCCTGTCCTCCCATAGCTTTCAGGAAACGTGGCCCATCCCCCCTGCCATGTGGAGTGGTTTGCCGCACATTTGAGTTTCCGGGGGTTGGCTCCATGTACCATAAAGTGTCACCTGGCAGCTATAGCCTTTTCCAGCAAGGTTCAAGGTGTAGCGAACCTGTGCACAGACTCCGCAGGGTGGTTGAGGGATGGGCCAGGGAGCAGGGGCTGCGGAGGGATACCCATCAACTGATTCACGCTGATATGTTGGCTTAGCTCCTCGCCTCGTTAAATCGGCTTTGGGCATCTCCCTATGACGTGCTGCTTTTCCGGGCGGCCTTTGCCACGGCTTTTTTCGCTAGCTTAAGGATCAGTGAGTTGGTACCTTCGTCCCAGCGTGATCGGACTGGCACAGCTTTGGAGTTCAGGGACGTGGTCTGCTGTTCGACTTCCTTAGTGATCACAATCCATTGCTCTAAAACTGATCAGGAGGGCTGCGGGCAGTGTTTAGAACTCCACTGATCCCCAGTAGAGCCTGTGTGTCCTGTCTATGCGATGGAGGCATACTTGGCTGTTCACCCAGGCCTCCAGGGTTCCCTCTTTAGGCATTGGACGGCTCATTTTTACGAGGTTTCAATTTCAGGCGGTCTTTAGGAAGGGGCTAGCGATGCTGGGTCTCCAGACATCCAGCTCTGGGTCCCACTCCTTCCGAATTGGGGCCGCCTCTACGGCAGCGTTAGGGGGACTGCCGCCCTCACAGATCAAGGCTATAGACAGATGGAGAACGGGTGCTTACTGCACATATATATGATTGTTCACCCCTACTCTATAGTATCATCCTTGTCGGTAACAATTTTCTTTCTTATCACCTGCAGCTTTGTAGTGACTCCTTACCTTCTGGATTTGTGGGCACAGCATTGTGGGTTGGGCCGAACGCCATGCTGCCAATTCTGACTTTGGAACCCAGCTGGGTTGTGGTCTGCGGGCGTGACTGCACTGGTTTGGGCACAGTGGCATGCGCTGGGAACACCTTATCCCTTTGCTGTTTCGCAGGGCAGCGCGCTTCGGCCCACCTAATGTCCTGGTCATTCACTTTGGTGAAAATGACCTTGGCCTGCATACTGCATGGGAGCTTACGGGCGAGATGAAGGTGACATCTCAGAGTTAGCAGCGCCTGGCAATGGGCCTCCATTTGGTGGTCGGACTTGCTCGAGCGGTGCACTTGGCAGTACGCTGACAAGCCGGCCAAGGTTGAGAGGGCAAGATTAATAAGGCTATATGGGGGTTTGTTGACTGCATGGGGGGCCGAGTGGTGCACTACGGACGGATCCGGTGTAAGGAGGTCGGCCTCTTCTGGAAGGACGGGATCCACCTGTCCGAGCAGGGGAACGCTATTTGGTTGGGCGATTTGAGGGTGGCATGTCATACTCATTTAGGCATACCTGTGCGGGGAAAAGGGATGGAGTAGGGGTACTCTCCCCCCCCTTTTTGTGGCGGTCAGCAGAGAGGGAGCCTTACCACAGCATGGTTCCTAAAGAGCTAAGGGGATGCCCTGGCACCCCATCACCACTTGGGGAGCGGGGGGGTCTGAAGGGCAGGGGCCCCAGACCAGGGTCAGTACGGCTGGAATGGGGTGCCAACCACACCCTGACCCAAGGGGAGGGGGAATTCGAAGGGTCAATTCACCTGGGTTAAGGGGCGAGGAATAGCTCGGCCCCCTTTCCTGCTTTGTTTAGCATGGTCTGTTCCGCTGTATACACACAGGTTGTTATAGAGGGTTGTTTTTCCTGTTAACATTATTGTTCTATGTAATAAAGTTGCGACCGATGCCTCTTTAAACCAAAAGAGTGTCCTGACTGTTCTTATGGGTGGTGCGGGCACAAACTAGAGTCACTACCTGAAGATGGACTATATATTTCCCTCAGCACTTAGAAAGAAGGAAGTAATATTATTTAGAGGTTAAAATATTTTATAAGAAATAAATAAATAAATTAAAATAGGTTGGCATGGGTTCAGTTCTTGGCTGCTATCAAAGCTGAGTGGTACCCCTCACCCTTGTAATTAGTGCCATTGACTGATTTCAGGAGTTCTACTCAAAAAGTAGGTTACTATTTGACTGTAAATGTGGGAGAATAGGAGCTATTAGCTATTAGATACTTCATTTCCATATCTGTTAAGTAAGCATGTTTAACTAATGCATCTCACAAGGTTATTTCAGCTTAACTAAATAACGTTGTAAAGTGCTTTTGGATCCTTGAATAAAATATTGTATAAATGTGGAAAGGATTATTGTCTATGAATAGTAATGAAAACATAAGTTTTCTGTCAGTGTTTTAACACAAGGCTCCCATATACATATGCTCCTTTGGTGTGTATTACATGTTTTGCAGCTAGGTGCAAAGGTGTTTTCAGAGAGGTGATTTGAAAGATTAGAATTGTCAGTTCATTTGTTTTCCCATTTAAATAATTTTCATGTGACCACAACCAAGTAAGGAAGCAATCATATTTGATAAACAAATTGCTATTAAATGTACTTAACTGCAAATGTTTATTCTTTCATGAAAAATATATTGAGTATTTTATCCAAATATTATGATGATGATAATAGCTCAGGCTGTATTCCTGATTGATAAATGGGAATTAATGTTTATTTGTGCTAAATATATGAGGCCGTTGGGTGAGGTCATTAGGAGATTTGGGGTGAAGTGCCATCAATTTGCTGATGACACCCAGCTCTGCCTCTCTTTTTCATCCGACCCAGGCCGTACAGTCTCAGTGCTTACCCGATACCTGGCTGCTGTCGGGGACAGGATGAGGATGAGCTGACTGAAGCTGAATCCAGACAAGACTGAGGTGATGATGGTTGGCCGGCCTTGTGACCTGGAGGGGATTGGGATTCCTGTTAGACTGAGTCTGGCCCCCTCTGGTCAATCAGGTTCACAGCCGTGGGGTGCTTCTGGACCCCTTGTTGTGCCTGGATTGTCAGGTTGTGGCAGTGGTCAGGAGCGCTTCCCACCAACTCCATCTGGTGAGGAGGCTTTGGCCTCTTCTTTCTGATTTGGATCTAGCCACTGTCATCCATGCTTTCATCACTTTGAGGCTATACTACTGCAACATACTCTGTGTGAGGCTGCCTTTGATGGTTGTTCAGACGCTGCAGCTGGTGCAGAAAGCAGCAGCTCACCTCTTTTCAGGGGCAAGTCACTGGAAGCATATTATACCTGTGCTCCAAAGTCTGCACTGGCCCCCTATCACTTTCCGGGCACAATTCAAGGTGCTGGTTTTGACTGCTAAAGCCCTAAATTGTCTGGACCCCCCCATATCTGAGACCCCCGACTGTCCTTCTGTGTCCCATTGTGACCCCTGCAATTGGCCGGAAGCGCCTCCCTGTTATCAGTTAGCATCTGTTAGTCTTGTTCATACAGTAAGGGCTTGCAGGGAGGCATTCTTGGTTGCTGCCCCAGTGCTATGAAACTCCCTTCCCCTGGAGGTTCATGTTTCTATTTGTTAAGGCATTTGGTGGGCAGGGATAGGGTGTGAGGGGGCAGTTGGGGAGGTTTTGGGGGAGGTTGTGGTGGAGTTGGGGGAGGGGTGAGAGGAAAGGTTGGGGGTTGGTTTTTTTATGCTGTTTTACATGTATTAGATGTTGTTTTTTATTTGTTTTGTAAGCCAGCCTGAGCCATTTGGGAAGGGTGGGGTAAAAATTGAAAAATGATAAAAATAAAACTAAATAAAATAAATAGCATTTGATAAAAATTGTTCTCATCCTTCTGCAACACAGAAAGCATGACATGGCATCACATTTTTTAATAAGTGTTGTGTATATGTGCTTCAGTCCCACAATGTGTGTCCTGGTATATTTAGTTCAGGGAAGTTTTACTCCTTCCTCAAACCACTTACATTGGAGTCCCTCACAGACTTTAAAGCGCTAAGTAAGTAAGACTGAGGCCAACGATGTTTTATGTAGCTAAGATTAATCTATCTTAGATCAAAGATAAGGTTTCTTGGGAAGAATAATATCAATAAGGTTCATAATTGTACATAAATGATAGATTTTTATATATTGCATGACTCTTGGCTGCTGTATATTGTTGCTTCTTGTAAGGTCCAAATACACGATTGTCAATTTGAACCAAGTCTCATGCTCTCTCTCCTTCCCCACCCTTCCAAACTAAATTGGAGAAGGAGAAAGGGAGCTAGAAATAGAGTTATCTCTCGTTAGCCAGGTGGTAAGCGCCATCTTCCCCTCTTCAGAGCTAAGCCAAAATGACAGTGGCTGCTCAGGCACAGTCATTGGACTTGGAAAAGTCAAGCCTGTTCCTCTCTTAGCTCTCCATAGTCAGGAGGGAAAAAGGTGGAAGAGAGCTCCTCCACTCCACCAAAGTTAATAAAAAAAATAAATGTCATTTTCTGTGTGTGAGAGATGGGGGTGAGTGGGAAGGGAAGAATGTGGCATTGCAGAATTTTTGTGTCTCTCTAAGACACTCACCTGACTCACCTTGTTTGTTCCTCAACTTGTACTCTTTGTTCCATTTCACTCCCTACCTCTCCATTCCTGTTTCCACTAGCCTCATTCCTACTCCAATCTCTTTTGCCCATTCCTGCCTGATCCTTCTCTCATCAGTTCCTTTCCAACACCCATACATTTGCATATTTATATAGCAGGACAGAGTGCCTGCATGTGTATGGGCCCTGTAAGAGGCTAGAAGAAGGCTAATGAATATAATTGGGGCCAGCTGAGCGTAGGAGGGGCCTTAAAAACAGAGCCAGAGTGCTCAGTAGGAGAGCCCCTGGAGGAAGCAGGAGCTGAGTGGAAGCTCTGCTTCAAGGACTGAGTAGCCAAGGAATGGGGGCTGTTTCTGTGGACTGGGACTCTGGCTGCAGAAGTAATTAGTGCCTGGCCAGAGAGACTTCAAAAAAGCCAGAGGGTAAGCTGCTTGACTGTACAGACTGGGCTTAGCCAGCCTGAGTGGTGCCTGAGAGTTAAGGAGCTAAGGACTTTAGTAACCAGAGGTTTGGTACCTGGCTAGCAGGACTGTATTTATGGTGGACAACTGTAATAAAAGACAGTGTAGAGCTAATTCCCATGTGGTCTGGCTTTCTTGGAGTAGGGATCCTTCAGGGACCTACCCCAGGCCAGATCCCACACTGCTATAATTTACTTTTCATCAAATCTACCATTTGGCCCACAAAACACTGACTTTCTTAAACCTGGCCCATCACAGAAAACAATTGCATATCACTGGGGTTTTTTGCTTACCTGGAGTCTGAGGATGGGGATAGCAGGAACAGTGAGGACCGGTGTGTGTGTGTGTGTGTGTGTGTTTTTTTAAACAAGATGGCCCCACGCAAGGACTGCCTGTCCCTTTTGTGGGGCCCGTCTCATCTAAATTTCATGGGTGTGTGTGCATGCTCCCATACCCACCCATCCCCTACATATTTCTGCCCTCACCCTCCATGTATGGGGCTTTTGGCAAAAAGCCAGAGTGCCCCATGCGTGGACAGAGTGGGCAGAGCAGCTGTGTATGTGTGTGTGGCTGCTTGCGTGACGCGCTCTCCTGCGCTCGGCACCCACGCACCCTCCCCCCACACCGATCAGGGACATCCCTCCCTTCCCTCGTCCACCCATCTCATCTAAAAACACCCGGGGTCTGAGTCCTGAGACCTCCTGGGGCCAGGCCAGTCAACCAGGTGCATGTGCGCATGCGCAGGCTAGGCACCCAGGCTTCCCATCACCCGGTCCCAAGCCCAGCCACCTTCTACTTTACCATGTCCCCCAGAGGTAAGGAACTATTTGGGGTAAAAAATGAAATGCCTGTTTCAGCTGTGTTTTAAATACTTACCAGCACACCTGTCTAATGGCAAAGAAAAGAACCAAAATTTTAAAATTATTATAAACAATAAGCAAACTTGAATGTTTGTCTGTCCTCTCCCCTGTCTCTCCCTCTGTCCCCTCTCCCTGCCTCCCCTTCCTTGTCATTTAGATTGTAAGCCACAGGCAGGGACCATGTCTATTTCTATGTTCTGTACAGAACCAGGTCTCACAACTGGTGCTATATAAATGTTTATAATAATAATAATAATAATTGAGGTGAACAGGACTCACATCGGTCTGAAGGGCTGTGCTATTAATGGAAAGCCAGTTAATAAGTCTACTGTTACATGGTTGGAATTTGGATGTCATATTTGTTCATTTTTCTTTGCCATTAGCAACTTTTTCTAACATTTGGAAGCCTCTGTATCAGGCTAGTACCTCAGTTATACCACTGATTTCACGGTGCTCTTCTGTTGAGTGATATTTTCTCACCCACAAAGTTTGGACTGCTTGAAGCACTAGTCCCATGATAGCAGGGGTAGCTCATCTGTAAGTTAAAATGTGCACAATACAACAAGAGGACGACAGTGGGATGTGCCAGGGATCAGTGGAGAAGATTATTACGACTTCAGTATGGGAAATAGAATTTACAATAGAGATTACAAAATCCTGAAGGTCCAGCATGAGAGGGCACACATGGTATCATAAACAGAGTTTAGTATTGTCAGAAAAGGTTTTCATTGCCTTTATTTCTTAATGGTTCTTAGGTCTTCATAGTTGCTGAATTAATTATTTTGTGTCTTGTCTGTAGTCTCCAGCAGACCAGTGTAAGAAGATTCATGCAGGGGATGAGGTGATCCAGGTCAATCATCAAACTGTGGTGAGTACTTTGAAGAGACTTGAAAGCTCGTAAGTACTACTATTGTAAAATTGCATATACAATAGTACACTAGTCAGCACTTTTATAGGCAGACCTAATCCTTTGTGATTATAGCATTGGGCTCAATTCTGTGCTTGCATCCCCTGCAATTCTATTGACTAGAGTATCTTCTAATTTCTGAGTGTTTGGTTTCTGAACCTTATTGTTGTTTTCCCCTATGTTGTAGGACTATACATTTTCATTCTGATAGTTACAGAAGTTGTTGTTTTCATAATCGTGTCACTGAAAAACATGCAGCAAAATCCTCCAAAAGCTTGGCTTACTAGAATGGTAGGAAGATTCAACTGAATAAATCCAGTGTTGTTCTGCTCTTTCTGCAATTTGAATCATTTTACAGGATTTTACAACTTCTCGGTTTTCATTTCAGTGTTATGCTTCGCGCCACTGCAGAAATACAGTCACTATACTGTATCGGCGGTGTAGCTGTTTCTGAATGTTTGTATTTACTACCCTAGTTGTAGTGGAAAAAAGATGCAGTTACTGGCCTGGTGTCTATACTTGACCTAATCGTGCTTGAAAATATCTTCTGAAAAACGGTAATAGCAAAGGTGGGAACATGCCTATTCCAGTTACTTCTGCCTTTGATACGCATGAAATCTCAAAGTTCAAGAGAACCATTGAAATACTGGTTATTATAAGGGAAACACATTTTTCTCTGAAAAACAAAACAAATCCACTCCCCACCCCTTCCCCTCAGCCACCTATACCAATAATGTTGATGCAAGTCTTTTCCTTGCTAGGTAACTTTTTCATGACTGTGGGTGCAATCCTCATTTGTCCATGCGTACAAGGCATTGCATATGCATTAGTTGTGTACTGAAGCGCTGTGCTTGACTTAGATGGATGCCAAATCTTAATTCACAGTGAGAGGCATCAAAGTGCAGCATAATCATGGTCAGTGAACTGCTGCCTGTAATGTAGGCATTTGGAGCATACTGCTGTACCTAGGGGCATTCTTATGAGTGGCCAGACCATCCTGTGGGGCTCACCATGAGAAGGGACTTTGCTGAGCTCTGGGATCCCATGTGTAAGGGCGTTTATAGACGAGACAAAAAAGGCGGCTGATCCTTTGATCAGCCGCCTTTCTTGCCGCTCGTCTATATGCCTGGGCTGCTTTTTAATCCGCGTCGGAGGGGGCAGGCGATCCTGCCCCCTCCGACGCGGATTCCCAGAGTGCCGGCTTTCCCCCTGTCTCTTATACACATCTAGATGTGTATAAGAGACAGACTAATTGAGAATGAAGATTTGGTGCCCATTTAAGCCTAGTGCAGCACTTGGCGCACAACCTTTTTGTGTACCTGGACAAATGAGAATTGACCTGGTGTAAGTAAGCCTAAGATGGCCCAATTAAAAAATCACAGTCCTGGTTCTGCCATTGGCCACAATCCCAAGTGGGATCCACCTGGGTCCCACACAGCACAATGTGCTGTCAATGAACATACGTGCGATTTGCGCACAGCGCACACAGGGCATGGGATCGGCCCCATTGGCTTGCTGCAGTTCATGACCCTTCTTGTGTCACACAGTACCCTACCTATTAATTGGGGCTAATGGCATTTCCCTAACATTGTAAAGCTCTTTTTGAGATCTCCAGATAAAAAGTGCTATATGCATTTCCCCCCACAGCATGATTTTTTAAATTAGAAAATCAGGAAATGAGAAATTTAAGGTTCCTTCGGTAGCCTTAGCTTACCCATCATTGCCTTACAGCAGTAGCTGTAAGGAAGCTAAATGCACAACCACTCTCCATTATAAATAGGGGACTGCTGAAGCTCAGATTTTGAGGAAACCGCTTGAGCTACATTTCTGAAAATGTATCCATCCATCTCCGACAGTAGTCAATCATGGTGGCTTGGGAGAAGCACCCAACAGGTCACAATGGGGGATCCATTCCCTGTTGTTTAACTCAGCTATAGCACTGGCCCTTATCACAGCCTCTGGCAGTTGATTCCACAACCGAATTATACACGGAGTGAAAAAATATTTTCTTTTATTTGTTTTAAACTTGCCATCCATGAGTTTCATGGAGTGTCCCTTAGTTCTAGTACTAGCTGAGAGGGTAAATAACTGCTCCTTGTTTGATAGTTCCACACCACTCATGATTTTATAGACCTCTATCATATCTCCTTCTAGTCGTCTCTTCTCCAAACTGAAGAGCCCCAACCTACCAAGCCTCTCCTCATACGGGAGCCCTTCCATGCCCTCGATCATTTTTATTGCCCTTTTCTGTACCTTTTCTAGTTCAGCTATGTCTTTTTTGAGATGGGGCGACCAGAACTGCACACAACATTCGAGGTGTGGTCGCACCATTGATTTGTATAGAGGCATTATGACCTCCTCAGTTTTATTCTCTATCCCCTTCTGAATAACTCCTAACATTGTTTGATTTTTTGACTGCTGCTGCGCACTAAGCTGTGGATTTCATTGTATTGTCCACAACCACCCACAGTTTCTTTTCCTGAGTAGTAACTCGTAGCTTAGTACCTAGAATTGTGTACGCATAGTTTGGATTATTTTTCCCTATGTGCATCACTTTGCACTTGTCCACATTAAATCTCATTTGCCATTTAGATACCCAGGCACCCAGTGTCGTAAGATCCTGTTGCAGTTCCTCGCAGTCTGCTCGTGTTTTAATTACCTTGAATAACTTGGTGTCATCTGCAAAT